>JAQZBX010023555.1:0-30747 GCA_029593785.1 Cabassous unicinctus | reverse complement strand
TGTTATCACTTACTATGAAAGTCAAAACTCTGCTTTTACTTTGCCAAAGCTACCAGTCTTCACTCTCTAAATCAAAGTAAGATTCTTGTTTATTACAATGTTATACTTTTGTTTTCAAATACAATCAACGAAAACACTGGTTTTCCTTCACGTTGGCTGAATGCATTGAGTAATTTACTTTAGAAAACCAAAAAAGAAACTTGTTTCATTGCCGGATTTCATGTGTATTCATTTACATACAACTTGAAGACACTGGTTTCACATATCTCTCTGTGAATGCAGTAGTTACTTCAAGATTGAGAGGTAAGTAAGATTCTTGTTTCTTTGGCTGCTATGCCCTTGCTTTGACTCACATGTCAACAAAGATTTACCGAAGGCTTAGCCAAAGCTGTGGTTTCTTCCTTTTACAAAACTAAATGAGATTTGTGTTTTATTTGCTGATATACCTGTGTTTTCACTTAAATTCACCTTCAAAACACTGGTTGCCCCTAAAAGTCTGTGAATGCAGCAGTGAATTCAACTTTGAAAATTATGTAAGATACTTGTTTGTTTGGCTGCTATGCAGATGATTTCACACATTATCAATGTAAAAACACTGCTTTTACATAATACTATGCCAAAACACTGGTCTCTTCAGTTTTCAAAACTAAGCAATATACTCTTTACAATGGCAGCTATTCACGTTTTTTCGCTTACAATGAATGGCCAACCAATAGTTTTACTCTGCAAAAGCTGGTTTTTCCTCATTTTGAAACCTAAGTAAGATTCTTGTGTGTAACACTGAAAGCATGGTTTTTCAATTACAATCAACTTGAAAAGACTGCTTTTCACTAAGGTTGGCTGAATGAATTGAGTACTTTGCTTTAGAAAACCAAAAAGAACCTTGTTTCTTTAACTGATTTTTATGTGTATTCATTAGAAACAACTTCGAGACACTGGTTTCACCTAACTCTGTGAATGCAGTAGTTACCTCAAATTTGGAAGGTAACTAAGATTCTTGTTACTTTGGCTGCTATTCCCTTGCTTTCACTCACATGTCAACACACAGCTTTTGCCGAAGGCTAAGCCAATGCAGTGGTTTCTTCAATATAGAAAACTAAAAGAGATTTGTATTTTATTTGCTGCTATGCCTGTGTTTTCATTAAATTCACCTTCAAAACACTGGTTTCCTGCAACAGGTTGTGAATGCTGCAGTTGATTCAGCTTTGAAAGTTAAGTAAGGTACTTGTTTGTTTTGCTGCTATGTGCTTGCTTTCACTCATTATCAATGTAAAAACACTGCTTTTGCAAAATATTATGACAAAACACTGGTGTCTTCAGTTTTCAAAACTAAGCAATATACTAATTACATTGGCAAGTATGCACTTGTTCTCACTTACAAGGAATGTCAAAACATTCCTTTAATTATGCAAAAGTGGCAGGTTCCTCTCTTTCAAAATCTAAATAAGTTTCTTGTTTCTTACAATGCTATACATGTGTTTTCAATTACAATCAACCCTGAAAACACTGCTTTTCCCTAATTTTGGCTGAATGCATTAAGTTCCTTGATTTAGAAATACAAAAAAGAAACTTGTTTCATTGGCTGATTTGCATGGGCATTCATTTAGGAAAAACTTCAAGACACTGGTTTCACCTAACTCTCCATGAATGCAGTAGTTACTTCATGTTTGAAAGGTAAGTAAAACTCTTGTTTGTTTTGGCCACTTTGCCCGTGTTTCACTCAGAAGTCAACACAGAGTTCTGCCTAAGGCTATGCCAAAGCAGTGGTTTCTTCACTGTACAAAATTTAATAAGATTTTTCTTTTATTTGCTGCTTTGCCTCTGTTTACACTTAAATTCACCTACAAAACACTGGTTTATACACCTTGGAAAGTAAAGAAAGGTACTTGTTTGTTTGGCTGCTTTGCGCTTAGTTTCATGCATTATCAATGTAAAAAGAGTGGTTTTACCTAATGCTATGCAAAAGCACTGGTTTCTTCAGTTTTCAAAACTAAGCAATATACTCATTACTTGGCAGCTAGGGTCTTTTTTTCACTTACAATAAATATCAAAACACTGCTTTTACTATGCCAAAGGTTTCCAGTTCATCTCTTTAAAAATCTAAGTAAGATTCTTGTTTCTTACAATGCTATACATGTGTTTTCAATTACAATCAACTTGAAAACACTGCTTTAGCCCAACGTTGCCTGAATGAATTGAGTTCTTTGCTTTAGAAACCCAAAAAACAAACTTGTTTCATTCGCTGATTTGCTTGTGTATCCATTTAAAAACGAATTCAATACACTGGTTTCACCTAACTCTCTGTGAATGCTGTTTTTTACTTCAAGTTTGAAAGTAAGTAAGATTCTTGTTTGTTTGTCTGCTATACGCTTGTTTACACTCACAAGTCAACACACAGCTTTTGCTTAAGGCTAAGCCAATGCAGTGGTTTCTTCACTATACAAAACAAAATAATATTTGTGTTTTATTTGCTGCTCTGCATGTGTTTTCACTGAAATTCATCTTTAAAACACTTGTTTCCCACAACAGGTTGTGAATTCAGCAGTTAATTCAACTTTGAAAATTAAGTAAGATACTTGTTTGTTTGGATGCTATGCACTTAATTTCACTCATTATCAATGCAAAAACACTGCTTTTACCTAATACTATGCCAAAACAATGGTTTCTTCAGTTTCCAAAGCTAAGCAAATACGCCTTCCATTGGCAGGTTTGGACTTGTTTTCCCTTACAATGAATGTCAAAATACTGCTTTTTCAATGCCAAAGTTGCTGGTTCCTCTATTTTGAATGCTAAGTAAAATTCTGGTTTCTTACAATGCAATTACTTTGTTTTCAATTACAATCAACTTGAAAACACTGTTTTTCCCAAACTTTGGCAGAATGAATTGAGTTCTTTGCTTTAGGAAACCAAAAGAGAAGCTTGTTTCATTGGCTGAATTGAACGAGTGTTCATTTACAAACAACTTCAAATACTGGTTTCACCTACCTCACAGTGAATGCAGTAGTTACTTCAAGTTTGAAAGTTAAATACGATTCTTGTTTTTTTGGCTGCTATTCCCTTGCTTTCACTCACTTAACACACAGCTGTTATCTAAGGCTAAGCCAATGCAGTTGTTTCTTCACTTTAAAAAACTAAATAAGTTTTGTCTTTTATTTGCTGCTATGCCTGTGTTTTCACTTAAATTCATCTTCAAAACACTGTTTTCCCCTAACAGGCTGTGAATGCAGCAGTTAATTCAGCTTTGAAAGTTAAGTAAGTTACCTTTTTGTTTGGCTTCTATGCACTTGCTTTCACTCACTATCAATGTAAAAAAAGTGCTTTTACCTAATATTATGCCAAAACACTGGTTTCTTCAATTTTCAAAGCTAAGCAGTATACTGCTTCCATTGGCAGCTTTGGACTTGTTTTCACTTACAACGAATGTCAAAACACTGCTTTTACAATGCCAATGCTGCCTGCTCCTCACTTTTGAAACCTAGGTAAGATTCTTGTTTCTTACAATGCTATACATGTGTATTCAATTACAATCAACTTGAAAATCCTGCTTTTCCCTAATGTTGGCTGAATACATTGAGTTCTTTGCTTTAGGAAACAAAAATAAGATGCTTGTTTCACTGGCTGATTTGAATGTGTGTTCATTTCCAAACAACTTCAAGACACTAGTTTCACATAACTTCCTGTGAATGCAGTAGTTACTTCAAGTTTGAAAGTTAAGTAAGATTCTTCTTTGTTTGCATGCTATGCCCTTGCTTTCCCTCACATGTCAAAACACTGATTTTGCCTAAGGCAAAGCCAATGCAGTGGTTTCTTCACTTTACAAAGCTGAATAAGATTTATCTTTTATTTGTGGCTATGACTGTGTTTCCACTAAAATTCATCTTCAAAACACAGGTTTCCCGTAACTGGCCTTGAATGCACCATTTAATTAAACTTTGAAAATTAAGAAATATAGTGGATTTTTTGGCTGCTATGAGCCTGCTTTCACTCATTGTCAGTGTAAAAACAGTGCTTTTACCTAATACTAAGCCAAAACACTGGTTTCTTCAGTTTTCAAAACTAAGCAGTGTAGCCATTACATGGGCAGCTATGCAACAGTTGTCACTTTCAATCAATGTCAAAACACTGCTATAACTATGTAAAACTGCCGGTTCCTCACTTTCGAAATCTAAATAAGATTCTTTTTTCTTACAATGCTATACATGTGTTTTAAATTACAATCAACTTGAAAACACTGCTTTACCCTAACTTTGGCTGAATTCATTCAGTTCATTGCTTCAGAAAACCAAAAAAGAAACTTGTTTCATTGGCTGATTTCCATGTGTATTCATTAACAATCATCTTCAAGACACTGGTTTCACCTAACACTCTGTGAATGCAGAAGTTACTTCAGTTTGAAAGGTAAATAAGATTCTTGTTTGTTTGCCTGCTATGCCCTTGCAGTCACTCACTAAACACACAACTCTTATGTAAGGCTAACCCAATGCAGTGGTTTCTTCACTTTACAAAAATGATAAGATTGGTCTTTTATTTTCTGCTATGCCTGTGTTTTCACTTAAATTCATCTTCAAAACGCTGGTTTCCCGTTACAGGATGTGAATGCAGCAGTTAATTCAACATGGAAACTTAAGTAAGATACTTGTTTGTTTGGCTGCTATGCGCTTGCTTTCACTCATTATCAATGTAAAATCTCTTCTTTAAACTAATACTATGCCAAAGCACTGGTTTCTTCAGTTCTCAAAAATAAGCAATATACTCATTACATTGGCAGCTATGCTCTTGTTCTCACATACAATGAATGTCAAAACACTGCTTTTACTATTCCAGACTACCAGTTCCTCACTTTTGAAATCTAAGTAAGATTCTTGTTTCTTACAATGCAATAATTGTTTTCCCAATTACAATCAACTTGAAAACACTGCTTTGCTTTTCTCTAACTTTGGCTCAATTCATAGAGTTCTTTGCTTCAGAAAATCAAAAAGGAAACTTGTTTCATTGGCTGATTTGCATGTGTATTCACTTACAAACAACTTCAAGACACTGGTTTCACCTAACTCTTTGTGAATAAAGTTGTTGATTCAAGTTTGAAAGGTAAGTAAGATTCTTTTTTGTTTGTATGCTGCGCCCTTACTTTCACACATATGTGAGCACACAGCTTTTACCTAAGGCTAAGCCAGTGCAGGTGTGTCTTCACTTTACAAATCTAAATAAGTTTTCTCTTTTCTTGCTACTATGCCAGTGTTTTAACTTAAATTCATCTTAAAAACACTGGTTTCCATTAACAGGCTTTGAATGCAGCAGTTAATTCAACTTTGAAAGTTAAGTAAGATACTTGTTCATTTGGCTGCTATGCACTTGCTTTCACTCATTATTAATGTAAAAACATTGCTTTTACCTAACACTATGCCAAAACACTGGTTTCCTCAATTTTCAAACCTAAGAAATATACTCAATATGTTCGCACCTATGCACTTCTTTTCACTTACAATGAATGCCAAAACACTTCTTTTACAATGCCAATGCTGCCGGCTCCTCACTTTTGAAACCAAAGTAAGATTCTGGTTTCTTACAATGCTATTCCTTTGTTTTCAATTACAATCATCTTGAAAACACTGGTTTTCCCAAACGTTGGTTGAATGCATTGAGTTATTTGCTTTAGAAAACCAAATAGAAGCTTGTTTCATTGGCTGATTTGCATGTGTATTCATTTACAAACAACTTCAAAACACTGGTTTCACCTAACTCGAAGTGAATGCAGTAGTTACATCTAGTTTGAAAGGTAAGTATGATTTTTCTTTGTTTGGAGGCTTTGCACTTGCTTTCCCTCACATGTAAACACACAGCCTTTAAACTTTAGCCTAAGTTTAAGAGAATGCTGTGGTTTCTACACTTTACAATGCTGAATAAGACTTGTCTTTTATTTGCTGCTATGCCTGTGTTTTCAATTAAATTCATGGTCAAAACACTGGTTTCCCCTAATGGGCTGTGAATGCAGCAGTTAATTCAACTTGGAAAGTTTAGTAAAATACTTGTTTGTTTGGCTTCTATCCACTTGCTTTTACTCACTATCAATCTAAAAACAGTTTTTACCTAATATTATGCCAAATCACTGCTTTATTCAGTTTTCAAAACTAAGCAATATACTCATTACTTTGGCAACTATGCACCTCTTCTCACTTACAATGAATGTCAAAACACTTATTTTACTATGCCAAAGCTGCTGGATACTCAATTTGGAAATCTAAGTAAAATTCTTGTTTCTTACAATGTTATACCTGTGTTTTTTATTACAACCAACTTGAAAACACTGCTTTTCCACCGTTGGTTGAATGCATTGAGTTCTTTGCTTTAGATATCCAAAATAGATACTTGTTTCATTGGCTAATTTGCATGTGCATTCATTTACATAGAACTTCAAAACACTGGTTTCACGTATCTTTCTGTGTATGCAGGAGTTGAATGGTAAGTAAGATTCTCGTTTGCTTGGCTGCTATGCCCTTGCTTTCACACACATGTCAGCACACAGCTTTTACCTAATGCTCAGCCAATGCAGTAGTTTTTTCACTTTAAAAAACTGAATAAGATTTGTATTTTATTTGCTGTTATGCCTGTGTTTTCACTTAAAATCATCTTCGAAACCCTGGATTCCCCTAACAGGCTGTGAATGCAGCAGTTAATTCAACTGTGAAAGTTAAGTACGATACTTGTTTGTTTGGCTGCTATGTGCTTGCTGTCACCCATTATCAATGTAAAACAGTGCTTTTACCTAATACTATGCCAAAAGACTGGTTTCTTCAGTTTTCAAAACTAAGCAAAATACTAATTAGATTGGCAGCTTTGCACTTGTTTTCACTTCCAATAAATGTCCAAACAGTGTTTTTACTATGCAAAAGCTGCTGGGTCCTCACTTTCAAAATCTAAGTAAGATTCTTGTTTCTTACAATGATATACATGTGTTTTCAATTACAATAAACTTGGAAGCACTTCTTTTCCCTATCGTTGGCTGAATACATTGAGTTCTTTGCTGTGGAAAACCAAAATTGAAACTTGATTCTTTGATTGATTTGCATGTGTATTCATTTACAAACAATTTCAATACACTGGTTTAACCTAACTCTCTGTGAATGCAGTAGTTAATTCATGTTTGAATGTTAAGTAAGATTCTTGTTTGTTTGGCTGCCATGCCCCTGCTTTCACTTACATGTCATCACACCGCTTTTACCTAAGGCTAAGCCAACGCAGTGGTTTCTTCACTTTACAAAACTAAATAAGATTTTTCTTTCATTTTTTTTCTGCTATGCCAGTGTTTTCACTTAAATTCATCTTCAAAACCCTGGATTCCCCTAACAGGCTGTGAATGCAGCAGTTGATTCAACATTGAAAATTAGGTAAGATTCTTGTTTGTTTGTCTTCTATGTGCTTGCTTTCACTCACTGTAAATCTAAAAGCACTGCTTTTACCCAATACTATGCCAAAACACTGGTTTCTTCCGTTTTCAAAACAAAGAAGTATATGCCTAACATTGGCAGCTATTCACTTTTATTCCCTTACAACGAATGACCAACCACACCTTTTACACTGCAAAAGCTGCTGGTACCTCACTTTGGAAATCTAAGTAAGATTCTTGTTTCTCACAATGCTATATATGTGTTTTCAATTACAATCAACTTGAAATCACTGCTTTTCCCTTACATTGACTGAAAGCATTGGGTTCTTTGCTTTGGAAAACCAAAAAAGAACTTGTTTCATTGGCTGATTTGCAATTGTATTAATTTACAAACTATTCCAAGACACTGGTTTCATCTATCTCTCTGTGAATGCAGTAGTCACCTCAAGTTGGAAAGCTAAGTAAGATTCTTGTTGTTTTTCTGCTTGGCCCTTGTTTTCACCACATGTCAACACCCAGTTTTGCCTAAGGCTAAGCCAATGCAGTGGTTTCTTCACTTTACAAAATTAAAAAGTTTGTTTTTTATTTGCTGCTATGCATCTGTTTTCCATGAAATTCATTTTCAATACCCTGGTTTTCTGTAACAGGCTTTGAATACAGCAGGTAATTAAACTTTGAAAGTTAAGTAAGGTACTTGTTTGTTTGACTGCTATGAGCTTACTATCAGTCATTATCAATGTAAAAACACTCCTTATACCTTCCTAATACTATGCCAAAACACTAGTTTCTTCTGTTTTCAAAACTAAGCTATATACTTATCACATTGGAGTTGTGCACATGTTCTCACTTATAATAAATACCAAAACACTGCTTTTACTTTACCAATCCTGCTGGTTCCTCACTTTTGTAATCTACGAAAGATTCTTGATTCTTACAATGCCATATAAGTGTTTTCAGTTACAATCAACTTGTAAAAACCGTTTTCCCTCTCGTTGGCTGAACACATTGAGTTCTTTGTTTTAGAAAACCGAAAAGTAACCTGTTCATTGGCTGATTTGCATGTATATTCATTTACAAACAGCTTGAAGACACTGGCTTCACACAACTCTCTGTGAATCCAGTAGATCCTTCAAGTTTGGAAGGTATGTAAGATTCTTGTTTGTTTGGTAGCTATGCCCTTGCTTTCACTCACATGTCAACACACGGGTTTAAACTAAGGCTAATCCAATGCTGTGGATTCTTCACTTTACAAAAATAAATAATATTTGTCTTTCCCTTCCTGCTATGCCTTTGTTTTCACTTAAATTCTTCTTCAAAACACTGGTTTCCCATGACTGGCTGTGAAGGCAGCAGTTAATTCAACTTTGAAACTTAAGTATGATACTTGTTTGTTTCGCGGCTATGCACTTGCTTTCACCATTATCAATGTAAAAACACTGCTTTTACGTTATACTATGCCAGAACACTAGTTTTTCTGTTTTCAAATCTTGGCAATATCCTCATTACATTGGCAGCTATGCACGTGTTCTCACTTACAATGAATATCTAAACACTTCTTTTACTATGCCAAAGCTGACTGTTCCTCACTTTTGAAATCAAAGTAAGATGCTTGTTTCTTACAATGCTATACATGTGTTTTCAGTTACAATCAACATGAAAACACTGGTTTTCTTTAACGTTGGCTGAATGCATTGAGTTCTTTGCTGTAGAAAACCAGAAAATAAACTTGTTTCATTGGCTGATTTGCATATGTATTCATTTACAAACAACTTCATGACACTGGGTTCACCTAACTCTCTGGGAATGCAGTCGTTACTTCAAGTTTGATAGGTAAGTAAGATTCTCATTTCTTTGGCTGCTATGCCCTTGCTTTCATTCATATGTCAACACAAAATGTTGCCTCTGGATAAGCCAATTCACTGGTTTCTTTTTTTTACAAAAGTAAAAAAGATTTGTCGTTTATTTGCTGCTATGCCTGTTTTTTTTTTTTTCACTTAAATTCATCTTCAAAACTGTGGTTTCTGGTAACAGGCTGTGAATGCAGCAGTTAATTCAACTTTGAAAGATAAGCAAGATACTTGTTTGTTTCACTTATATGCGCTTACTTTCCCTCATTATCAATGTAAAAACTGCGGTTTTACCTAATACTATGACAAAACACTGGATTCTTCAGTTTTCAAAACTATGCAATATACTCATTACATTGGCAGCTATGCAGTTGTTCTCACTTACAATGAATATCAAAACACGCTTTTACTATGCCAAACCTGCCTGTTCCTCACATTCAAAATGTAAGTAAGGTTCTTGTTTCTTAAAATTATATACATGTGTTTTCAATTACAATCAACTTGAAAACACTGCTTTTCCCTAAGGTTGGCTGAATGCATTGAGTTCTTTGCATTAGAAAACAAAAAAGAAACTTTAATTGGCTGATTTGCATGTGTATTCTTTTACAAAATACTTCAAGACACTGATTTCACCAAGCTCAGAGTAAACGCAGTAGTTACTTTAAGTTTGAAAGTAAGTAAGTTTCTTGTTTGTTTGGCTGCTATGCCGTTTCTTTCACTCACATGTCATCACACAGATTTGCCTAAAGCTAAGCCAATGCAGTGGTTACTTTTCTTTTCAAAATTAAATAAGATTTGTCTTTTATTTGCTGCTATGCCTGTGTTTTCACTTATGTTCATCTAAAAACACTGGTTTCCCTTTAAATGCTTTGAATGCAGCAGTTAATTCAACTTTGAAAGTTAAGTATGTTCCTTGTTTTTTTTTGCTTCTATTTGCTTGCTTTAAGTCACTCTCAATGTAAAAACACTGCATTTACCAAATGGTGTGCCAAAACATTGGGTTCTGCAGTTTTCAATCCTAAGCAATATACTCATTACATTGACAACTCTGCACTTGTTTTCACTTTCAATGAATGTCAAAACACTGCTTTTACTATGCCAAGCTGCCGGTTCCTCACTTTGGAGATCTAAGTAAGATTCTTGTTTCTTAAAATGCTATACATGTGTTTTCAGTTACAATTAACTTGAAAACCCTGCTTTACTATAAGATTGGCTGAATGAATTGAGTTGTTTGCTTTAGAACACCAAAAAAGAAACATTTCTTTAGGTGATTTGCATGTGTATTCATTCACAATAAATTTCAAGATACTGATTTCACCTATCTCTCTGTGAATTCAGTAGTTCTTGAAGTTTGAAAGATAAGTAAGGTTTTTGTTTCTTTGGCTGCTATGCCCTTGCTTTCATTCACATGTCAACACAGAGTTTTGCCTAAGGCTAATCCAATGCAGTGGATTCTTCACTTTACAAAACTAAATAATACTCTCTTATTTGCTACTATGCCTATGTTTTCACCTAAAATCACATATAAAACTGTGGTTTCCTGTAACAGGCTGTGAATGAAGCAGTTAATTCAACTTTGAAAGTTAAGTGTTGTACTTGTTTGTTTGGTTGCTATTTGCTTGCTTTCACTCATTATCAATGTAAAAACAGTGCTTTCACCTAATACGTTGACAAAAACCTGGTTTCTTCAGTTTTCAAAGCTAAGCAATATACTCCTTATATTGGAGGCTTTGCACTTTTTCTCACTTACAAAGAATGCCAAAACACTGCTTTTTCGATGCCAAACCTGCTGGTTCTTAACTTTTGACACCTAAGTTAGATTCTTGTATCTTACACTGCAAAGGATGTGTATTCACTTACAATCAACTTGCAAACACTGCTTTGCCCTAACGTTAGCTGCATGTATTGAGTTCTTTGCAATAGAAAAACAAAAAAAAAACCTATTTCATTGGCTGATTTGCATGTATATTGATTTACAAACCACTTCAAGACACTGATTCATCTATCTCTGTGAATGCAGTAGTTACTTCAAGTTTGAAAAGTAAGTACGATTCTTGTTTTTTGGCTGCTATGCCGTTGCTTTCACTCACATGTCATCACACAGCATTTACCTCAGGCTAAGCCTGTGCAGTGGTTTCTTCTCTTTACAAAACTAAATAAGAAATGTTTTTTATTTGTTGCTATGCCTGTGTTTTCACTTAAATTCATCTTCACAACACTGGTTTCCCATAATGGGCTGTGAATACAGCAGTTAATTCAACTTTGAAAGTGAAGTAAGATACTTGTATGTTTGGCTGCTATGGGCTTGCTTTCACTCATTATCAATTTAAAAACACTGCTTTAACTTAATACTATGCCAAAACACTGGTTTCTTCAGTTTTCAAAACTAACCAATATACTCCTTATGTGGGCACTAATCCATTTTTTTCACTTACAACGAATTACCAGCCTCCCCTTTTACTCTGCCAAAGCTGATGGTTCCTCACTTTCATAATCTAAGGAAGATTCTTGTTTCTTGTTATGCTATACATGTGTTTTCAATTACAACCCACTTGGAAACACTGCTTTACCCTAACGTTTGCAGAATGCACTGAGCTCTTTGCTTCAGAAAACCAAAAAAGAAATTTGTTTCATTGGCTGATTTGCATGTGTATACATTTATAAACAACTTCAAGACACTGAATGCACCTAACTCTCTGGGAATGTCTTGGTTACATCAAATTTGAAAGGTAAGTAAGTTTCTAGTTTGTATGGCTGCTATGCCCTTGCATTCACTCACCTGTCAACACACAGCTTTTCCCTTAGACTAAGCCAATGCAGTGGTTTCTTCTCTTTACAAAACTAAATAAGATTTGTCTTTTATTTGCAGCTATGCCTGTGTTTTCACTGAAATTCATCTACAAAACACTGGATTCCCGTAACAGGCTGTGAATGTAGCAGTTAATTCAACTTTGAAAGTTATGTAAGATACTTGTTTGTTTGGCTGATATGGGCTTGATTTCAATCATTATAAATTTAAAAACTGCTTTAACCTAATACTATGCCAAAACACTGGTTTCTTCAGTTTTCAAACTAAGCAATATACTCATTTCATTGGTAGCTATTCACTTGTTATAGCTTACATCGAATGAGCATCCTGTCCTTTTACTCTGCCAAAGATGCTGGTTCCTAATTTTAGTAACCTAGGTAAGATTATTTCTTCTTTCACTGCTATGCATGTTTTTTCAATTACAATCAACTTGAAAACACTGCATTTCCTGAAGGCTGGTTGAATATAGTGAGTTATTTGCTTCAGAAATCCAAAAAGGAAACTTGTTTCATTGGCTGATTTGCATGTGTATTCAATTAAAATAAATTTAAAGGCAGTGGTTTCACCTAACTCTCTGTGAATGCAGTAGCTGTTTCAAGTTTGAAAGGTAAGTATGATTCTTGTTTGTTTGGCTGCTTTGCACTTGCTTTCACTCACATGTCAACCCAGAGCTTCTACCTAAGGCTAAGCCAATGCAGTGGTTTCTTCACTTTACAAAACTAAATAAGATTTGTCTTTTATTTGCTGCTATGCTTGTTTTCACTCAAAGTCATCTCAAACCCTGGTTTCCCCTAACAAGCTGTGAATGCAGCAGTTAATTCAACTTTGAAAGTTAAGTGAGATACTTGTTTATTTGGCTTCTATGTACTTTTTTTCACTCACTATCAATGCAAAGCAGTGCTTTAACCTAATACTATGCCAAAACACTTGTTTATTGAGTTTGCAAAACTAAGCAATATCCTCATTACATTGGAAGATATGCACTTGTTTTTACTTAAAATGAATGGCACAACACTGCTTTTACTATGCCAAAGTTGCCGGTGCCCCCTTTGGAAAACTAAGATTCTTGTTTCTTACATTGTTATACATGTGTTTTCAATTACAATCAATTTGAAAACACTGCTTTTCCCTAAGGTTGGCCGAATGCATTGTGATCTTTGCTTTAGAAAACCTAAAATGAAACTTGTATCTTTGGCTTATATGCATATGTATTCCTTTACAAACAACTTCAAGACACTGTTTTCACCTAACTCTCCGTGAATACACTAGTTACTTTAAGTTTGAAATTTGAGATTCCTGTTTGTTTAGCTGATATGCCCTTGCTTTAACTCACATGTCAACACACAGATTTTGACTAAAGCTAAGCCAATGCAGTGGATTCTTCACTTTACAAAACTATATAAGGTATGTCTTTTATTTGTTGTTGTGCCTGTGTTTTCACTTAAATTCATCTTCAAACACTGGTTTCCCATAACAGGCTGTGAATTCAGCAGCTATTTCAACTTTGAAAGTTAATTAAGATATTATTTTGTTTGGCTGCTATGTGGTTGCTTTCCCTCAGTATCAATGTAAAAACACTGTTTTATCTAATACTATGCCAAAACACTGTTTTTTTTCAATTTTCAAATCTAAGCAATATAGTCATTACATTGGCAGCTATGCACTTGTCTTCACTTACAATGAATGTCAAAACATTGCTTTTACTATGCCAAATCTGTCGGTTCCTCCCTTTGGAAATCAAAGTAGGGTTCTTTTTTCTTACAATGTTATATATGTATTTTCAGTTACAAATATCTTGAAAACACTGCTTTTCCCATACGTTGGCTGAATGCATTGAGTTCTTTGCTTTAGAAACCCAAAAAAAAACTTGTTTCATTGGCTGATTTGCATGTTTATTCATTTACAAACAACTTGAAGTCACTGGTTTCATCTTTCTCTGTATGAATGCAGTAGTTATTTCAAGTTTTAAAGATAAGTAATATTATTGTTGGTTTGGCTGCTATGGTCTTGCTTTCACTCACATGTCAACACACATATTTTGCCTAAAGCTAAGCCAAGGCAGTAGTTTCTTCACTTTACAAAACTAAATAAGATTTGTCTTTCATTTGCTTCTATGCATGTGTTTTCACTTAAATTCATCTTCAAAATCCTGGTTGACCATAACAGGCTTTGAATGCAGCAGTTAATTCAAATTTGAAAGTTAGGTATGTTCCCTGTTTGGCTGCTTTGCACTTGCTTTCACTCATTATCAGTGTAAAAACTCTGATTTTAACTAATAGTATGCCAAAACATTGGATCCTTCAGTTTTCAAAACTAAGCAATATACTCCTTACATTGAATGCTCTTCACATTTTTTCACTTACAACGAATGACCAACCACTCCTTTTTCTTTGCAAAATCTCCGGGACCTCATTTTTAAACCTAAGTAAGATTCTTGTCTCTTACACTACTAATCATGGATTTTCAATTACAATCAAATTGAAAACACTACTTTTCACTAACGATGGCTGAATGCAATGAGTTCTTTGCTTTAGAAAACCAAAAAAACAAACTTGTTTCATTCTCTGATTGCATGTGTACACATTTAAAAACAACTTCAAGACACTGGTTTCCCATAACTCTTTGTGAATGCAGTAGTTACTTCCAGTTTGAAAGGTAAGTAAGATTTTTGTTTGTTTGGCTGCTATGCCCTTGGTTTCACTCATAAGTCAACAGAGAGGATTTACCTAAGGCTAAACCAATGCAGTGGTTCGTTCACTTTACAAAATTAAATAATATTTGGCTTTCCTTTGTTGCTATACCTGCTTTTTCACTTAAATTCATCTTCAAAACACTGGTTTCCCCTAACAGGCTGTGAATACAGCAGTTAATTCAACTTTGAAAGATAAGTAAGATGCTTGTTTGTTTGTCTGCTATGCACTTGGTGTCACTCATTATCAATGAAAAGCACTGCTTTTACCTAATAGTATGACAAAACACTGGTTTCTTCTGTTTTCAAAACTAAGCAATATACTCATTACATTAGCAGCTATGCACTTGTTTTCACTTATAATGAATGTCAAAACATTGCTTTTACTATGCGAAAGATGCCGGTTCCTCACTTTCAATATCTAAGTAAGTTTCCTGTTTCTTACAATGCTATACATGTGATTTCAATGGCAATCAACTTGAAAACACTGCTTTTCCCTAACGTTGGCTGAATGCATTGGGTTCTTTGCTTAAGAAAACCAAAAAAAGAAACTTCATTCATTGGATATTTTGCATGTGTCTTTATTTACAATCAACATCAAGACACTGGTTTCACCCCACTCTCTGAGAATTCAGAAGTTACTTCAAGTTTGAAAAGGAAGTAAGATTCTTGTTCATTTGGCTGCTATGCCCCTGCTTTCACACACATTTCAACAAACAGCTTTTATGTAAGGCTAAGCCAATGCACTGGTTTCATCACTTTACAAAACTAAGTGAGATTTGTCTTTTATTTGCTGCTTTGCTTGTGTTTTCACTTAAATTTATCTTCAGAACACTGGTTTCCCCTGACATGCTGTGAATGCAGCAGTTAATTCATCTTTGAAATTTAAGTAAGATTCTCTTTTGTTTGACCAATTCACTTGCTTTAAGTCACTAACATTGTAAAAACACTGCTTTTACCTAATACTATGGCAAAACACTGGTTTCTTCAGTTTTCAAAGCTAAGCAATCTAATCATGACATTTGCAGCTAGGCACTTGTTTTCACATACAATGAATGTCAAAACACTGCTTTTACTATGCAAAAGTTGCCGTTTCCTCACTTTCAAAATCTAAGAAAGTTTCTTGTTTCTTACAATGATATACATGTGATTTCAAATACAATCAACTTGAAAACACTGCTTTTCCCTAGGGTTGGCTGAATGCATTGAATTCTTTGCTTTAGAAATACAAGAAAAACATAATTCATTGGCTGATTTGCATGTGTATTCATTTACAAACAACTTCAAGACACTGGTTTCACTTAAATCTCTGCAAATGCAGTAGTTGCTTCAAGTTTGAAAGGTAAGTAAATTCTTGTTTTATTGGCTGCTATGCCCTTGCTTTCACTCGCATGTCAACACATGGTTTTTACCAAAGTCTAAGACAATGCAGTGGTTTCTTCACTTTAAAAACAAATTAAGTTTTGTCTTTTATTTGCTGCAATGCCTGTGTTTTCACTTAAATTCATCTTGAAAACTCTGGTTTCCCATAACATGCTGTGAATGCAGCAGTTAATTCAACATTTAAAGTTACGCAAGATACTTGTTTGATTGGTTGCTATGTGCTTGCGTTCACTCATTATCAATGTAAAAACACTGCTTTTAACTAATACTATGCCAAAACACTGGTTCCTTCAGTTTTCAGAACTTAGCAATATTCTCATTACATTTGCAACTATGCACTTGTTTTCACCTGCATTGAATTCCAAAACACTGATTTTAATATGCCAAAGCTGCAGGTTCCTCAGTTTGGTAATCTAAGTAAGATTCTTGTTTCTTTAAAAGCTATACATGTGTTTTCAATTACAAACAACTTGAAAACACTGCTTTTCCTTAGCGATGGCTGAAAGCATTGAGTTCTTTGCTTTAGAAAGCAAAAATTAACATGGTTAATTGGCTGATTTGCAAGTGTATTCATTTACAAACAAGTTGAAGACACTGGATTAACCTAACTCTCTGTGAATGCAGTAGTTACTTCAAGTTTGAAAGGTAATTACGATTATTATTTTTTTGCCTGCTATGCCCTTGCATTCACTCTCATGTCAACACTCAGCTTTTACCTAAGGCTATGCCAAGGCAGTGGTTTCTTGACCTACAAACCTGTTTAAGATTTGTCGTTTATTTACTGCTATGCCTGTGTTTTCACTAAATTCAATTTCAAAACCTTGGTTTCCCGTAACAGGCTGTGAGTGCAGCAGTTAATTCAACTTTGAAAGTTAAGTAAGATACTTGTTTGTTTAGCTGCTATGCACTTGCTTTCACTCATACCAATATAAAAACACTGCTTTAACCTAATACTATGAAAAAACACTGGTTTCTTCACTTTCAAAACTAAGCAATATACCATTATATTGGCAGCTAGGCACTTCTTCTCAATGACAATGAATGTCAAAAAGCTATTTTACTATGCCAAAGCTGGCGGTTCCTCACATTCCAAATCTAAGTAAGTTTCTCCTTTCTTACAATGCTATACATGTGTTTTAAATTACAATCAACTTGAAAACACTGCTTTTCCCTACATTAGCTGAATGCATTTAATTCTTTGCTTGTGAAAAGCAAAATGGAAACTTGTTTCATTGGATGATTTTCAAGTGTATTCATTTAAAAATGACTTTAAGACACTGGTTTCTCCTATCTCTCTGTGAATGCAGGAGTTACTTAAACTTTGAAAGGTAAGTAAGATTCTAGGTTGTTTGGTTGCTTATCCCTTGCTTTAACTCACATGTAAACACACAGTTTTACAAGAGGTTAAGCCAATGCAGTAATTATTTCACTTTAAAAAACTAAATAAGATTTGTTTTTCATTTGCTGCTATGCCTATGTTTTCATTTAAATTCATCCTTAAAACACTTGTTTCATGCAACTGACAGTGAAGGCAGGAGTTAATTCAACTTTGAAAGGTAAGTAAGATACTGATTTCTTTGCCTGCTATGTGCTTGCTTTCACTCTTTGTCAATGTAAAAGTAGTGCTTTTATCTAATACTATGCCAAAACACTTGTTTCTTCAGTTTTCAAAACTAAGCAATATACTCATTAAATTGGCTGCTATGCACTTGTTCTCATTTACAATGAATGTCAAAACACTGCTTTTAGTATACCAAAGCTGCCCGTTCCACACTTTGGAAACTTAAGTAAGATTTTTGTTTCTTCCAATACTATACATGTATTTTAATTACAATCAATTCAGAAACACTGCTTTTCCCTGACTTTGGCTGAATGCATTGAGTTCTTTGCTTTAGAAAACCAAAAAAGAAACTTGATTCATTGGCTAATTTGCATATGTATTCATTTATAATCAACTTGAAGACACTGGTTTCACCAATCTCTTTGTGAATGCAGTAGTTACTTCAAGTTTGAAAGGTAAGTAAAATCCTTCTCTGTTTGGCTGCTATGCCCTTTATTTCACTCACATGTCAACACACAGCTTTGACCTAAGGCTAAGCAAATGCAGTGGATTTTTCACTTAACAATCTATATAAGATTTGTCTTTTATTTGCTGCTATGTGTGTTTTCTCTGAAATTCCTGGTCAAAACCCTGGTCTCCCCGAACAGACTGTGAATGCAGTAGTTAATTCCAATTTGAATGTTAAGTAAGACACTTGTTTGTTTGGCTTTATGCGCTTGCTTTCACTCATTATCAATATAAAAACACTGCTTTTACCTAATACTATTGCAATACACTGGTTTCTTCAGTTTTCAAAGCTAAGCAATATATTCATTTTTTGGCAGCTATGCAATTGTTTTCACTTACAATGAATATCCATACAGTGCTTTTACTATGCCAAAGATGCTACTTCATCACTTTCAAAATATAAGTAAGATTCTTGTGTCTTAGAATGCTATACATGTGATTTCAATTACAATCAACTTGAAAAAACTGCTTTTCCCTAAGTTTGGCTGAAGGCTTTGACTTCTTTGCATTAGAAAACCAAAAAAGAACCTTTTTTCATTAGCTGATTTGCATGTGTATTCATTTACAACCAACTTCAAGACACTGGTTTCACCAATCTCTCTATGAATGCAGTAGTTACTTCAAGTTTGAAAGGTAATTAAGATTCTTGTGTTTTTGGCTGCTAAGCCCTTGTTTTCAATCACAAGTCAACACACAAGTTTTTCACAAGGCTAAGCTTATGCAGTGGTTTATTCACTTTACAAAATTAAATAAGATTTGTCTTTCTTTTGTGGCTATGCCTGTGTTTTCACTTAAATTCATCTTCAAAACACTGGGTCCCCGTAACAGGGTGTGAATGCAGCATTTAATTCAACTTAGAATATTTAGAACGATACTTGTTTGTTTGGCTGCTATGCACTTGATTTCACTCATTATCAATATAAAAAAAGTGGTTTTACCTAATAATATGCCAAAAGCCTAGTTTATTCAGATTTCAAAACTAAGCAATATACTCATTATATTGGCAGCTATGCACTTGTTTTCACTTACCATGAATGTCAAAACACTTCTCTTACCATGCAAAAGCTGCAGGTTCCTCACTTTCAAAATCTAAGTAAGAGTCTTTTTTCTTTCAAAGCTATACATGTGTTTTCAATTACAATCAATTTGGAATACTGCTTTTCCCTAACATTGGCTGAAATTATTGAGTTTTTTGCTCAACAAAAACAAAAAAGAAACATGTTTCAATGGCTGATTTGCATATGTATTGATTTACAAGCAATTTCAATACGCTGGTTTCACCTAACTCTCTGTGAATGCAGGAGTTAATTCAAGTTTGAAAGGTAAGTAAGATTCTTTTTTCTTTGGTTGCTATGCCCTTGCTTTCACTCAAATGTCAAAACACAGTTTTTACATGAGCCTAAATCTATGCAGTAGTTTCTTCACTTTACATAACTAAAGAAGATTTGTCTTTTATTTGCTGCTATGACTGTGTTTTCACTGAAATTCAACTCCAAAACACTGGTTTACCGTAAGAGGCTGTGAATGCAACAGTTAATTCTACTTTAAAACTTTAGTATGATACTTGTTTGTTTGGTTGTTTGTGCTTGCTTTCACTCATTATCAATGTAAAAATGGAGCTTTTATCTAATACTATGTCAAAACACTGGTTTTTTCCGTTTTTAAAACTAAGCAATATACTCATTGCATTGGCAGCTATGCACTTGTTTTCACTTACAATGAATGTTAAAACACTGCTTTTACTATGCAAAAGCTGCCGGTTCCTCACTTTGGTAATCTAAGTAAGTTTCTTGTGTCTTTCAAAGCTATACATGTGTTTTCATTTACAATCAACTTGAAAACCCTGATTTTCCCAAACGTTTCCTGAATGTATTGAATGCTTTGCTTTAGAAAACCAAAAATGATACTTGTTTCATTGGCTGAATTGCATGTGTATTCATTTACAAACAAAATAAAATCAGTTGGTTTCATCTAACTCTCTGTGAATGCACTAGTTACAACAATTTTGAAAAGTAAGTAAGATTGTTTTTTGTTTGGCTGATATGCCCTTGCTTTCACACACATGTGAACACACAGGTTTTCATAAGGCTAAGCTAATGCAGTGGATTCTACAATTTACAAAACTATATAAATTTTGTCTTTTATTTGCTGCTTTTTCTGAGTTTTCACTTAAATTCATCTTCAAAACACTGGTTTCCTGTAACAGGCTGTGAATGCAGCAGTTAATTCAACTTTGCAAATTAAATGAGATACTTTTTCTTTGGTTGCTATGCTCTTGCTTTCACTCTTCTTTGTAAAACCCTTGAATTTTTTCTTCTTTGTCCAACCCCTGATTTTACTCTGCAAAACTGCCAGTTCCTCACTTTTGAAATCTAAGTAAGATCATTGTCTCTTACAATGCTGTACATGTGTTTTCAATTACAATCAACTTGAAAATACTTCTTTTCCCTAACTTTGGCTGAATGCATTGAGTTCTTTGTTTTAGAAAACTTAAAGAGAAACTTTTTCCTTTAGTGATTTGCATGTGTATTTATTTACAAACTACATCAAGACACTGGTTTCACCTAACTCTCTGTGAATGCAGTAGTTACTTCAAGCTTGAAAGGTAAGTAAGATTCGTGTTCATTTGGCTACTATGCACTGGCTTTCACTCACATGTAAACACACAGCATTTACCTGAGGCTGAGCTTATTCAGTCCTTTCTTCACTTTAAAAAATTAAATAAGCTTCATCTTTTTTTATTGCTATGCCTGCCTTTTATTTGAAATTCATCTTCAAAACCCTGGTTTCCCATAACTGGCTGAGAATGCTGCAGTTAATTCAACATTGAAAGTTAAGTAAGATACATTTTGTTTGCCTGCTATGTGCTTGCTTTCATTCATTATCAATGTAAAAACAGTGCTTTTATCTAATATTCTGCCAAAACACTGGATTCTTCTGTTTTCAAAAGTAAGCAATATGCCCATTATATTGGCAACTATGCACTATTTTTCAGTTAAAATGAATGTCAAACACTGCTTTTACTATGCCAAAGATGGTGATTCCTCCCTTTCAAAATCTAAGTAAGATCATTGTTTCTTACAATGCTGTACATGTGTTTTCAATTACAATCAACTTGTAAACACTGCTTTTCTCTAATTTTCCTGAAGGCATTGAGTCTTTGCTTTAGAAAACCAAAAAAGAAACTTGTTTCTTTGGCTGATTTGCATGTGTATTCATTTACAAAAACTTCAAGGTACTGGTATCCCCCATCTATCTGTAAATCCAGGAGTTGCAATTACAATCAACTTGAAAACACTGCTTTTACATAGCCATGGCTGAATGTATTGAGTTCTTAGCTTTAGAAAACCAAAAAAGAAGCATCTTTCTTTTGCTGAATTGCAGGTGTATTCATTTACAAACAGCTTCAAGGCACTGGTTTCACCTAACTCTCCGTGAATGCAGTAGTTACTTCAAGTTTGAAAGGTAATTAAGACACTTGTTTTTTGGCTGCTAAGCCCTTGTTTTCATTCACAAGTCATCACACAGGATTTGCCTAAGGCTAAGGAAATGCAGTGGTTTCTTCACTTTACAAAACTAAATAAGATTTGTCTTTATTTGCTGCTATGCCTGTGTTTTCAGTTAAATTCAACTTCAACACCCTGGTGCCCTGTAACAGGCAGCTTGCTTTCAATCATTATCAATTTAAAAACCCTGATTTTACTTAATACTATGCCAAAACACTGGTTTCTTCGGTATTCAGAGCTAAGCAATATATTCCTTACATTGGCAGCTATACACTTTTTCGATCACACTGAATGTCCAACCACTTGTTTTACTCGTCATAAGTTGCCGGGTCCTCACTTTTGAAACATAAGTAAAATTCTTGTTTCTTACACTGCAAAGCAAGTGTTTTCAATTGCAATAAAATTGAAAATGCAACTTTCCCCAACCTCTGGCTGAATGCATTGAGCTCTTTGCTTTAGAAACCATAAAAGATATTTGTTTCATTGGCTGATTTGCATGTGTATTCATTTACAAACAACTTCAATACACTGTTTCACCTATCTCTCTGTGAATGCAGTAGTTACTTAGAGTTTGAAAGTTAAGAAAGATTCTTGTTTGTTTGGTTTCTATGCCATTGCTTTCAGTCACATGTCAACACACAGCTTTTGCCTAAAGCTAAGACAAAGCAGTGGTTTCTTCACTTTACAAAACTAAACATGATTTGGCTTTTATTTGCTGTTATGCCTGTGTTTTAACTTCATCTTAAAAACACTGGTTTCCCCTAACAGGCTGTGAATGCAGCAGGGAATTCAACTTTGAAAGTTAAGTAAGATACTTGTTGTTTGGCTCATATGCGCTTGCTTTCACTCATTTTCAATGTAAAAACATTGCTGCTTCTACCTAGTACTGTGCCAAAACACTGGTTTTCTCTAATTTCAAAACTAAGCAATATACTCATTAAAACGGCAGCTATGCACTTGATTTCACTTACAATGAATGGCAAAACACCGCTTTTCCAATGCAAAAGCTGCCAGTTCCTCATTTTGGAAATGCAAGTAAGATTCTTGTTTATTACAATGCTCTATATGTATTTTCAATTACAATCAACTTGAAAACACTGCTTTTACCTAACCACGGCTGAATGTGTTGAGTTCTTAGCTTTAGAAAAGCAAAAAAGAAGCATGTTTCATTTGCTGAATTGCAGGTGTATTCATTTACAGACAACTTCATGACACTGGTTTCACCTAAATCTCTGTGAATGCAGTAGTTACTTCAAGTATGAAACTTAAGTAAGGTTCTTGTTTTTTTGGCTGCTATGCCCTTGCTTTCACTCACATGTCAACACACAGATTTTGCTTAAGGCTAAGTCAATGATGTGGTTTCTTCACCCTATAAAACTAAAAAGATTTGTCTTTTATTTGCTGCTATGCCTATGTTTTCACTTAAATTCATGTTCAATACCGTGGTGCCATGTAACAGGCTGTGAATGAATCAGTTAATTCAAATTTGAAAGCTAACTAAGATACCTGTTTGTTTGTCTGATATGCTCTTGCCTTCACACATTATCAATGTAAAAACCCTGCTTTTAACTAATAATATGCCAAAACACTGTTTCTTCAGTTTTCAAATATAAGAAATATACTCCTTACATTGGCAGCCATTCACTTGTTTTCGCTTACATCAAATGCCAAGACCCTCCTTTTATTCTGCAAAAGATGCCAGGTCATCACATTTGAACCCTACATAAGATTCTTGTTTCTTACACTGTTAAGCATGTGTTTACAATTACAATCAACTTGAAAACACTGCTTTTCCCTAATGTTGGCTGAATGCATTGAATTTTTTGCTTTAGGAAAACAAAAATGATAAATGTTTCATTGGCTGATTTGCATGTGCATTCATTTACATACAAATTCAAAACACTGGTTTCACCTAACTCTTTGTGAATGCAGTAGTTACTTCAATTTTCAAAGGTAAGTAAAGTTCTTGTTTGTTTGGCTGCTATGCCTTTTCTTTCAATCACATGTCAACACACACCTTTTGTCTAATGCTAAGCCAATGCAGTGGTATCTCCACTTTACAATACTAAATAAGGTTTGACTTTTATTTGCTGCTATTCCTGTGTTTTCACTGAAATTCATCTTTAAAACATTTGTTTCATGTAACAGGCTGTGAATGCATCAGATATTTCAACTTTGAACATGAAGTAAGATACTTGTTTGTTTGGCTGAATGCACTTGCTTTCACGCATTATCCATGTAAATACAGTGCTTTCACCTAATACTATGCAAAAACACTGATTTCTTCAGTTTTCAAAACTAAGCAATATACTCATTACTTTGGTAGCTATGCACTTGTTCTCACTTACAATGAATGTCAAAACATTTCTTTTTCTATGTGTATGATGCCTGCTCTTCACTATGGAAATCTAAGTAAATTTCTTTTTTATTACAATGCTTTAAATGTGTTCTCAATTACAATCAACTTGAAAACACTGCCTTTCCCTAACATTGGCTGAATGAATTGATGTCTTTGCTTTTCAAAACCAAAGAAGAATTTTGTTTCATTGGTTGATTTTCGTGTGAATGCATTTACAAACAACTTCAAGACACTTGTTTCACCTATCTCTCTGTGAATGCAGGAGATATTTCAAGTTTGAAGTCTAAGTAAGATTTTTCATTCTTTGGCTGCTATTCCATTTCTTTCACACAAATATCAACACAGAGCTTTTGCCTAAGGCCAAGCCAATGCAGTGTTTCTTCAATTTATAATACTAAATAAGTTTTGTTTTTTATTTGCTGCTATGTCTGTGTTTTCACTGAAATTCATCTTTAAAACATTTGTTTTCCGTAACAGGCTGTGAATGCATCAGTTAATTCAACTTTGAAAGCTAAGTAAGATACTTGTTTGTTTGGCCGATATGCGTTTGCTTTCACCCTTTATCCCTGTAAATACAGTGCTTTTACCTAACAATATGCCAAAACACTGATTTCTTCAGTCTTCAAATCTAATCAATAAACTCATTACATTGGCAGGTATGCACTTCTTCTCACTTACAATGAATGTCAAAACAGTGCTTTTGCTATGCCAAAGCTGCCGGTTCCTCACTTTCAAAATCTAAGTAAAATTCTTGTCTCTTACATTGCTATACATGTGTTTTCAATTACAATCAACTTGAAAACACTGCTTTTCTCTAACGTTGGCTCAATGCATTGAGTTCTTGCTTTAGAAAACAAAAAAAAGAAATGTGTTTCAATGGCTGATATGCATGTTTATTCATTTACAAGCAACTTCAAGACACTTGTTTCACCTATCTCTCTGTGAATGCAGTAGTTACTTCAAGTTTGAAAAGTAAGTAACATTCTTGTTTGTTTGGCTGCTATACCCTTGCTTTCTCTCACATGTCAACAGACAGCTTTTACATAAGTCTAAGCCAAACAGTGCAATCTTCACTTTACATAACTAAAAAAGATTTGTCATTCATTTGTTGCTATGCCTGTGTTTTCACTTAAATTGATCTTCAAAACCTTGTTTTCCCCTAAGAGTCTGTGAATGCAGCAGTTAATTCAACTTTAAAAGTTAAGTAAGATACTCATTTGTATGGCTGCTCTGTCCTGGCTTTCACTCATTATCAATGTAAAAACACTGCTTTTATCTAATGCTATGCCAAAAAACTGGTTTCTTCAGTTTTCAAAACTAAGCAATATGCTCCTTACATTGGCATCTTTTCACTTGTTATCACGTACAACTAATGTCCAACCACTCCTTAACTCTGCAAAAGCTGCCAGTTCCTAAATTTTGAAACCAAAGTAATATTGTTGTTTCTTACACTGCTAAGTATGTGTGTACAAATACAATCAACTTGAAAACATTGCTTTCCTGAACGCTGGTGAATGCAGTGAGTTCTTTGCTTCAGAAAACCAAAAAGGAAACTTGTTTCCTTTGCTGATTTGCATGTGTATTCACCTAAAATCAATTTCAAGGCACTGGTTTCACCTAATTCTCAGTGAATGCAGTGGTTGCTTCAAGTTTGAAAGGTAGGTAAGAATCTTGTTTGTTTGGTTGCTATGCCCATGCTTTCCCTCACATGTCAACACAGAGCTTTTGCCTAAGGCTAAGGCATGCAGTGGTTTCTTCACATTAGAAAACTAATAAAGATTTGCCATTATTTGCTGCTATGTCTGTTTTTTTTTCACTGAAATTTATCTAGACAACCCTGGTTTCCAGTAACAGGCTGTGAATGCAGCACTTAATTCAACTTGAAAGCTAAGTAAGATACTTGCTTGATTGGCTCTATGCCCTTGTTTCAGTCATTATCAATGTGAAAACTGTGCTTTTACCTAATACTATGCCAAAATACTGGTTTCTTCAGTTTTCAAATGTAAGCAATATACTGATTTCATTGGCAGCTCTGCACTTGTTTTCACTTATAATGAATGTGAAAACACTGCTTTTACTATGCCAAATCTCCCGGTTGCTCACTTTCAAAATTTATGGAAGATTCTTGTTTCTTGCTATGCTATACATGTGTTTTCAATTACAATCAACTTGAAAACACTGCTTTTCCCTAACGTTTGCTGAATGCTTTGAGATTTTGTTAAGAAAAAAAAAACTTATTTCTTGTCTGATTTGCATGTGTATAAATTTACAAACAACTTCAAGACACTGATTGCACCTAACTCTCAGGGAATGTTGTAGTTACCTCAAGTTTGAAAGGTAAGTAAGTTTCTTTTTTTTTGGATGTTATGACCTTGCATTCACTCACATATCAACCGACAGGTTTTTCCTAAGACGAAGCCAATGCAGTGGTTTCTTCACTTAACAAAACTAACTAAGGTTTGTCTTTTATTTGCAGCTATGCCTGTGTTTTCACTTAAATTCATCTTCAAAACCCTGGATTCCCATAAGAGGCTGTGAATGCAGCAGTTAATTCAACTTTGGAAGTTAAGCAAGATACTTGTTTGGCTGCTATTCGCTTGCTTTCACTCATTTTCAATGTAAAAACACTGCTTTTACCTAATACTATGTCAAAACTCTGGTTTATTTGGTATTCAAAACTAAGCAGTATACTCATTTCATTGGTAGTTATTCACTTGTTATCGCTTACATCGAATGACAAGCCTCTCCTTTTACTCTGCCAAAGATGCTGTATCCTCAATTTTGGAACGTATGTAAGAGTCTTTCTTCTTTAAATGCTAAGCATGCGTTTTCAATTACAATCAACCTGAAAACACTGCATTTCCTGAAGGCTGGTTGAATGTAGTGCGTTCTTTGCTTCAGAAATCCAAAAAGGAAACTTGTTTCATTGGGTGATTTGCATGTGTATTCACCTAAAATAAATTTCAAGGCAGTGGTTTCGCCTAACTCTCTGTGAATGCAGTAGTTACTTCAAATTTGAAATCTATGTATGATTCTTGTTTGTTTGGCTGCTATGACCTTGCTTTCACTCATATGTCAACACACAGCTTTTACCTAAGGCTAATCCAATGCAGTGGTTTCTTCACTTTACAAAACTATATAAGTTTTGTCTTTGATTTGATGCTGTGCCTCTGTTTTCTCTTAAATTCATCTTCAAAACACTAGTTTCCCCTAACAGGATGTGAATGCCGCAGTTATTTCAACTTTGAAAGTTAAGAAAATACTTGTTTATTTGGCTTCTATGTGCTTGTTTTCACTATCTATCAATGTAAAAACACTGCTTTTACCTAATACTCTGACAAAACAGTGGTTTATTCAGTTTTCAAAACTAAGCCATATACTCATTACAGTCTCAGCTCTGCATTGGTTTTCAATTACAATGAATTTCAAAACACTGCTTTTGCTGTGCCAACACTGCCAGTTCCTCACTTTAGAAATCTAAGTAAGATTCCTCTTTCTTACAATGCAATCCATGTGTTTTCAATAACAATCTACTTGAAAACTCTGCTTTTCCCTAAAGTTGACTGAATGCATTGAGTTCTTTGCTCTAGAAAACTGTAAAAAGAAACTTGTTTCATTGGATGATTTTCATGTGTATTCATTTACAAACAACTTCATGACTCTAGTTTCACCTAACTCTCTGTGAATGCAGTAGTTACTTCGAGTTTGAAAGGTAACACACATATTTTACCTAAGGCTAAGCCAATGCAGTGGTTTGTTCATTTTACAAAACTAAATAAGTTATGTCTTTTATTTTTTGCTATGCCTGTGATTTCACTTAAATTCGTCTTCAAAACTCTGGTTTCCTGTAACAGTCTGTGAAGGCAGCAGTTAAATCAACATTGAATGTTAAGTAAGAAAATTTTTGTTTCGCTTCTATGAGATTGCTTTCACTCAAGATCAATGTAAAAACAAGGCTTTTAACTAATGCTATACCAAAACACTGGTTTCTTCAGTTTTCAATCCTAAGCAATATACTCATTACATTGAAAACTCCGCACTTGTTTTCACTTAAAACGAATGTGAAAACACTGCTTTTATTAAGCCAAAGGTGCCGGTTCCTCACTTTGGAAATCTAAGTAAGATTCTTGTTTCTTACAATGTTACACATAGGTTTTCAATTACAATCACCTTGAAAACACTGCTTTTCCCTAATGTTGGCTGAATGCATTGAGATCCTTGCTTTAGATAACCAAAAAAGAAACTTGTTTCATTGGCTGATTTGCATGTGTATTCATTTACAAACATGTTCAAGACACTGGGTTCCCCATCTCTCTGCGAATGCAGTAGTTACTTCAAATTTGAAAGGTAAGTATTGTTCTTGTATGTTTGGCTCCTATACAATTGCTTTCACTCACATGTCAACACGCAGGTTTTTCATAAGGATATGACAAAACAGTGGTTTCTTCTGTTTACAAACCAAATAATATTTGTCTTTTATTTCCTGCTATGCCTTTGTTTTCACAGAAATTCTTCAAAACACTGGTTTCCCCTAACAGGCTGTGAATGCAGAAGTTAATTAAAGTTTTAAAGTTAAGGAAGTTGCTTTTTGGTTTGGGTGCTATGCACTTGGTTTCACTCATTATCAATGGAAAAACACTGCTTTTACCTTTTACCATGCCAGAACACTAATTTCTTCTGTTTTCAAAACTTAGCAATATACTCATTATATTGGCAGCTATGCACGTGTTCTCACTTACAATAAATGTGAAAACACTGCTTTTACTATGCCAAAGCTGATCATTCATCACTTTTGGAATCTAAGTAAAGTTCATTTTCTTACAATGCTATACATGTGTTTTAAATTACAATCAACTTGAAAACCCTGCTTTTCAATAAGGTTGGCTGAATGCAGTGAGTTCTTTGCCTCACAAAACCAAAAAGGAAACTTGTTTCATTGGCTAATTTGTATGTGTATTCATTTACAAACAACTTCAAGACACTGGTTTCACATAACTCTCTGTGAATGCATTAGTTACTTCAAGTTTGAAACGTAAGATTCTTGTTTGTTTGCCTGATAGCCCTTGCTTTCACTCACATGTAAACACATACATTTTACCAAAAGCTAAGCCAATGTAGTGGTTTCTTCACTTTACAAAACTAAATAAGATTTGTCTTTTATTTGCTGCTATGCCTGTGTTTTCACATAAATTCATCCTCAAAACATTGGTTTCCTGTAACAGGCTTTGAATGCAGCAGTTAATTCAACATTGGTAGTTAAGTAAGATACTTCTTTGTTTGGCTGCTATGCACTTGCTTTCACCCACTATCAATGTAAAAACCCTGCTTTTACCTAATTCTATGAAAAAACACACGTTCCATCAGTTTTCAAAAGTAAGGAATATACTCATTACATTGGCAGTTAGACACATGTTCTCACACACAATCAATATCAAAACACTGCTTTTCCTATGCCAAAGCTCCGTGTCCTCAGTTTCAAAATGTTTGAAATTTAAGTAAGATTTTTGTTTCTTTGGTTGTAGGCCTTTGCTTTCACTCACATGTCAACCCCGAGCTTTTCCCTAAGTCTAAGCCAATGCAGTGGATTTTTCACTTTACAAAACAAAATAAGATTTGTTTTTTATTTGCAGCTGTGCCTCTCTTTTCACTTAAATTAATCTTCAAAACACTGGTTTCCCCTAACAGTCTGTGAATGCAGCAATTAATTCAGCTTTGAAAATTAAGTAAGATACTTGCTTGTTTGGTTTCCATGCACTTTCTTTCACTCACAGTAAATGTAAAAACACTGCTTTTACCTAATACTATGACAAAACACAGGTTTATTCAGTTTTCAAAACTAAACAATATGCTCATTACATTACAGCTATGCACTTGCTCTCACTTACAATGTTTGTAAAAAACTGCTTTTAATATGCCAAAACTGCCGGTTCCTCACTTTCAAAATCTAATTAAAATTCTTCTTTCTTACAATGCTATACATGTGTTTTCAATTACAATCAACTTGAAAACACTGATTTTCCCTAACTTTGGCTGAATGAATTGAGTTCTTTGCTTTAGAAAACCAAAAAAAATCTTATTTCATTGGCTGATTTGCAAATGTATTATTTTACTATCAACTTCAAGACACTGGTTTCACCTAACTCTCTGTGAGTGCAGTAGTTACTTCAAGTTTGAAAGGTAAGTAAGATTCTTCTTTCTTTGGCATCTGTGCCCTTGATTTCACTCACATGTCAACACGCAGCATTTACCTAAGGCTAAGTCAATGAAGTTTTTTCTTTACTTTACAAAATTAAATAGTTTTGTCTTTTATTTGCTGCTATGCCTGTGTTTTCACTTTAATTCATCTTGAAAACAGCGGTTTTCCCTAAGAGGCTCTGAATGCAGCAGTTAATTCAGCTTTGGAATTTAAGAGTGCTATGCACTTTCTTTCATTCACAATCAATGTAAAAGCATTGCCTTTAACTAATACTATGACAAATCACGATTCTTCTGTTTTCAAAACAAAGAAAAATATACAATACATTGGCAGCTATGCACTTGTTGTCACTTACAAAGAATGTCAAAACACTTCTTTTACTATGCCAAAGCTGACAGTCATCACTTTGGAAATCTAAGTAAGATTCCTGTTTTTTACAATGCTGTACATATGTTTTCAATAACACTCAAATTGTAAACAATTCTTTTCCCTATGGTTCACTCAAT
>JAQZBX010023554.1:0-30745 GCA_029593785.1 Cabassous unicinctus | reverse complement strand
TTTTTCTCTAGGTATTTAATCTGTAAGGGAAAAGGGAATTTTGGTAGAGACTGAGAGTTAGTAAGGAAAAATGTGCACTTGAAATTATCCCCAAAACACTGCATTTATTTGGATGTGATTATGTACAGATGCATGAGTGTGTGTGTGTGTGTGTGTGTGTGTGTGTGTGTGTGTGTATTTGTGACAGAGTGGAAGGGGGCAGGAGAAGAGAAGTGAGAGGGAGTGACAAAAGACAAAGAGAGAAAGAAAGGGAGAGAGGGTGGGAGGGAGGGTTGGAGGAAGAGGAAGAGAGAGAATGGATTTGCATATAATGAGGGAGATTTTAAGCATTAGAATAAGACCAGAAATGAAATGATATGAGGATAGTTCCAGGAAATATTTCAGCATGATTTTGCTTTTTAAGAGGATTTGCAGTAACTCATCTCTCTGCAGTACTTTTAAGGATCTTTTACTCCTTAGATGTGTGTTTTCCCAATTGATGTGGAATCATTGTAGGTACAGCAAGACTGGAACCAAATGTTCAGAAATCCAGAGGTTAGCACCAAAATTAGTGAAATATTGTAAACCAAGAGTTGGCTTTTTATAGTTTCAATTTTCTAGTTTTTCTAGAATATTTTCTATAGTTCTACTGCAAATTTATTCCTAGATATACTATGTTCTTTAAATTATTAGATAAATTGATATACACAGAGGGCAGGTTTTGATATTCTCAATTTGTGAATATGTGCTATGTTAAGTTGAATTTTGAATGCAGAATACTTACACCAATATCCATGTTTCTCTCATATTTAGTATTTGTCTAACTTAAGTAAAACAACTGACAGACCAATTAATTCATGACTATGATGTAATCCCATTTTATTATACAATTGTTTATCCTCAGTAAACATTTTCAGGGATGTGTTCTGAGGACATGGTTTATGTTAGAATCTTAAGCCCTTCTGATATGATGGGCTTCATTTCTTTTGCTCTTGGCAGATGGTAAATGGACCCAATATCTTTGGTTCCACTTGCCAGATAGATAAGAAATTTCAACAGAATGAGGTGATTAGCCCTAAGAATGTAGAAATATTAGAATATTCAAAACTGTATGCTAATATTCATTTTCCTTAGACTAGGGATCCGTACAATCCATCAAAATATTCCCATACTGTAAAATAAAATCCAAACAGCAACCCATTGAAAATAATAGTTTTTTTTAGCAAAAGATGACTTGCATGTGGAGGGCCTTTTGACATGGACTAAAGGTCATGCTTTCAACATATTTTCTCCTTCCTCCCAAATACACTGCATCTGAGTGTCTGCACATTTCTAAAGGTATGTTCAAATGAGCCGATAATTCTTTCATTTTATTACTTCGTTCAACATGCCAAGAGAGAACACTTACCTTTCTAAAGTTTTTTCTAATAGCATTCTCAAAATATACCTTTAACATAATTAGGAGAAAGGTGAGGCTTTAATAAAGTCCCATATTTATATATTCAGAGACCTAGCAATTGCTGTATCTAACAAACCAATGTCATATTTCTAGCAAACCAATGTGCTGAACTTCAACCATACATGAGAATAAGTAAAGTCACTGAAAATATTAATAACTAAATTAGGTTATTTCTATGATATGATTAAGATACTTGGGTATTTTTAATTTCAAGAATAAATATTTAGTTTCAGTGGAGGTGTAGAATTATAGGGTGATTTGGGTCTCCACACAAAATATTAGTAAGATAGAAAAAGGGAGGGAGTTGCTTACAATTATGCAAGTAGTCAGTGGTAGAGATGGAGAAACACCTCATTTATTATGCAAAGATGGAAAATAGCTGGTTCCATTTGGCCTATGGCTAACACAACATAGCCTTGAAAAGCATGGAATCTGACATAGGGTAAAGTTTCATATCTTAGATCTGCTACTGTATATCTTAATGATGTGATATAATTAATTACCCTCCTATGCCTCATGTGCCCCATATATAAAATGAGGATCAGAATATTGCCTACTTAGGTTTGGGTTCTTATGGGAATTAATACATGTAAAATATTTATAAAATATGAGGAATAAAATATGTCCTCATTTAAAAATCATTTAACATGACAAAACTGTCCTAACTTAAAAAGATTTTAAATGATATAACCTGTAATAAATCTACCTTGACCTGCATTGTTTTTCAATTAATAATTCACACCAAGTTTAAATGTGCTATTACATGTTTAATGTTCTGTATTATTTCAGATAAATTAAATTTCTGTTGTCTACTCTGGACTGACATTACCTCATGGAAAATCAAAACAATGTCATTGAATTTGTCATCTTGGGGCTATGAGAGGACAAGCAGATAAAGCTACTGTTCTGTTTCTTGTTCCTGCTCAATTTCTTGGTGGTCTTAATGGGGAACTTCATCATCGTACTCACAATTACCTGCAGCCATCTAATTGAACAGCCAATGTTCTATTTTCTCTGCCAATTATCGCTCATGGACCTTTCCTTCACCTCTGTTGTAATTCCCTGGCGAATCAGAGACCCAGCAACAGAGAGAAAAATCATAACAACTGTATGACCCAGCTTTTCACTATGTACTTACTGGCGGCTGTGGAAATATTCATCTTGGTGTCTATGGCTTTTGATTGCTATAGGACCATTGTCAAGCCCCTGCACTACATGGTCATCATGAACTGGCAGAGATGTAACATGCTGATTATCAAGGCCTGTAGTGCGGGCTTTTGTCATTCTATTTCTCTACTGCTCATCGTCCTCAATTTACCTTTCTGTGGCCCTAATCAAATCAATCATTACATGTGTGATGTGCAGCCTCTTTTGAAACTGGTCTGCAAAGATATACATGTTTTTAGTGTCTTAGTTATTATCAATTCAGGGATTTCAGGGGTTTTAATTTTCCCTGTCCTGGTGGCACCTTACATAAGCATATTGTACAATATTAGGACACACACCTCTGCAGCACAACACAAAGCTCTTTCAAATCTGTAGCTCTCACATAATTCGGTAATTTTGTTTTTTTGTGCCCTGTATCTATATATATATTCTACCTGCTGGCAGTGAGAACAAGGATAAGGAAATCTCTGTGTTTTATACTGTGATTTCCCCTATGCTGAATCCTTTCATGTGTACACTGAGAAATGTGGAGATAAAAATTGCCTTGCAAAAGTTATGGTATCAAATGCTACCTTGAGAATGAAAGTTAATAAGGTGATATTCATTGTGATTCCCATGCTGTGTCCCTAGTGTAGCTATTATTTGCATCATTGTAGAATGAAGTTAAGCTTTCCTTGGGAGTTGTAGTAAATAACTTCTGACATTACAAAAGCCTAAAGAACATATTACAATTATTCAGTTAGGAAACTTCACTTTAAAGGGTCTAAAGTGTTCCAGGTGTGAACACTTGTATTTGAGGAACACAAGAAGTATCTTTCTAAATGATATCTTTAATCCTGACACTCCCCTCTTCAGAAATTTACAAGAAAGGCTATTTTCCTTGGAATAATTTAGAACCTTCTCTCCTGATAATCAGAAATCTCCCCAAATTGGCTCATGTCCAGTTTGCTCATCATAGAGATTACTGCATTGGAAAAATACAATGTTACAAAATATAATAGATTTTTCATGTCAAGGACACCTGTATGATGTCTTTTCTATTCCCTTACCTTTTTTCTTTTGTTACCCTTTGTTTAGATGATTGAAGCACATATACTATACTCCTCTATAGTCTCCAAACAGAGTGATCTCTCACTTCTAGGTTTTCTTTTTTCTAACTTCTCTACTTAGGATGCCCCTTCCCCTATATTTGAGCATCATGAGTTATGCATAATTCACATTAATTCTTATATTGTATGATCCAGAAGAATTTTGCATACTCACCAATAGACCAGAACTACAAGCATACTATGGAGATATTCTGGGTTTTGTTCAAGACCACTGCAATAAAGCAAATATCACAGAAAAGCAAGTCACACATTTTTTGGTTTCTGGGTGTATATAAAGTTATATTTACACACTACTGTAGTCTATTAACTGTGAGATAACTCTATGTCTGAAAAAACATAAAACACATTAATGAAAAATACTTTATTACTAAAAATGCTAACTAACATCTAAGCCTCCAGAAATCCTAAACTGTTTGCTGGTGTTGGGTCTTGCTTTGATGTTGATGGCAGCTCATTTACCAAGGTGGGGTTACCTGAAGATTGCTGTGACAGTGCAAATTTCTTAAAATAAAATAGCTGCGAAGTTTGCTGCACTGATTAACTCTTTCTTTCATCATGGTTTTCTCTGTTGTATGTGATGCTGTTTGATAGCATTTTGCCCACAGTAGGCCTTCTTTCAAAATTGAAATCAATAATCTCAAACCCTGTCACTGCTTTATTTTTTTTATTGATGCATTTTTTATATTTTTTTAAAAAGTAATTAGATTACATAAATGTTACACAAAAAATATTGGGAATCCCCTATGCCCCACACCTCCCACAACCTTTCACAAAAACATCCTTCATTAGTGTGGCACATTACCTGCAATGGATATACACATCCTGGGGCTTTGCCACTAAGCATAAACCATAGTTCACATTGTAGACCACATTCTTTCCCACATAGTTCTATATGTTATATGATGATATAAAATGGCCTATATCTGTCTTTGCAATGTCATTCCCAAGTCTCGAAAAAGCCCCTGTATTGCAACTGCTTTTCCCTCTCCCTGCCCCCAGAGCATCCAGTGGCCACTGGCTCCACATTAATTTTGTAATTTCTTCCATTGCTTGAATCACAGTAAGTCTATAACCAAATACCAGTAAGTCCACTCTAGTCCATGGTTCTTCCCCCAATCCTGAGGAGTGTGGAATGGTGATGTCCACTCCAACTCCAATTGAGAGGTGGCTTATATCCCATGGATAAGATGGATGGGATTACCTGCCTGCAGCTGCAGACTCTCTCCATTGCCTGGAATGGCCATTTTCCATCATTGTCTCCCACCAGGTGTCCTGGATGAGTCCATTGAGCTGTAGAGTAGGAGTTGCAGCTCCACTGAGATTCCAGGTTCACTTGGCACATGGACAGCCCAAACACTCCAGTATCTGGATGTACAATCTCCAAACTCCAGCACTACATATAGGTTTGAATAGAAGGGCCAGATGAACCATGTGCAGGGAAGGCATATTTGAGTCCAGCTCTGTCACTCTTAGGAGCACAAATTCCAAAGTAGGGCCCATCAGTAAGGCACCAAACTCTGGAGCTATCTCCCCTGACATAAGATCTTGGTGTCTCCAGAGCCCTCAGGAGCCCCCCTATTTGGGGTGATATCCACTTTGGAAGCCTATGAAGTCCTACTGAGATGTGTGTAAGCGTTACCTCTGGGATGACCTCCCAACTTACTTTGAAGACTCTTAGCCATATGAATTCATTTGTCTTTACCTTTTCCGCCTTTTATTCAAGTCTTTTTCCAGTCATATTGCCAGTTGGGGCTTGGTAGTACTCCCTCGGTGCCAGGGAGGCTCATCCCTGAGAGTCATGTCCCATGCTGGGAGGAAGGTAATGCTTTGGTATGCTGAGTTTGGGTTACAAAGAGGCCACATTTGAGCCACAAGAAGGCTCTCAGGAGGCAACCCTTAGGCAACACATAACAGTAGGCTAAGTTTCAATTTCAAGTTCTAAGACTCATAAAGCTAGTTATCAATAACAAGGGCCCAACAGTGGATCATCCTCCTTTGCCAGACACTGCCCCTACACTTGGGAGACTCTTGCTGCTCCCTTGGAGAATGTGGCAGAGCTCTCCAGGATGGGAATTCAGTATTCTCTTATTATTTGAGTGATTCTCTACCCACTATGACCATGCCCTGTGAACATTTGAAGAATTTTATATAACATGTATGTACGGTCAGGTGAACATCCTCCCATGCACTCCCCATCCTTGACACCACCTCCAATGATACTTTTCCATCCCAGTTGTAACCCTTCTGTGATCCAAAGCTACTATAAAGATGAAGCCAATACAATAGCCAAATACAATTAATAGGAAAATGAAATAATAGTGATAAATTTAAATGTAAGTGATAAAATTCATGAAAAGTTAAAAAACTAAACAGAAAATTAAAAAAAAAAAGATTAGGATACTTAAAAGTGAAAAAAAAAATTATTTATTTACATTTTGCCTTTTATCACTGCAATATCTGGTGTCCAGTCTGTACCATGGCACTTTCCCACTCTCATTTTCCAGTGTCTCATTATTTTACATTTTGTCTTCAAAGAAGTTTTAGGTCACAGCAAAGTCACACACAGAATGCAAAAGACTCTCATATAACCAAGTTCCTCCTCCTTTCATCACCCCATTTTAAAACCTTTTTATATGTGGATGGTAGAATTGTTATAACCATTATACAAGTAGTGAAACATAGCTACTAAACATTGTCAATGGTTTACAGTATGGTTCACATTTTAGAACATACATTTTTATAAATTTTGATGATATTTACCATTGCCCTGTGTCCATTACTGTAAGGTAATGAAGAACATTTCCACTGAATACTAAATATCCCCTGTTTGATCTATTCTGTTGCAGCCTCCCCATCTCCTCAGGGCCCACAATGACCCCCTGGCTTGACTCATTGGATGACAAGATTCATAGTTACATGCAACAAGAGGTCTTGACACACTGTTTTGTCCTCCCTTATTAGGAATACCCCTTGCTTTTGAGAGACTCCCAACTATCTATTTCTGAACAAATTGGTCCTCCCAAAGATGGGAGTCCAACTCCTTCCTGTTCATTATGTGGGTCTCCACTTACTGATAGAGCACATTATGACAGAATGAACACCCACACACTCTCTAGAAGCTTGCTCCAGGTGCACCCTGTCCCTAATGCCCCCCTAACCAACACCCTAAACCAGTAACCCTTCCTTGTCATACTGTACTAAGAGCATTCCCACCTCAGTACTTTCAATCTCATATCCACAAATCTCAAGTGTTCACCGGGACCCTCTCCCATCTCTCCCCCCAGAATCATTGGTATGCTAACCCACCATTCCCAATCTTCCCACCTGTCAACCATGCACCAACAAACGCAGTAATATCACTACCCACCTGTCCTATCCCTTCAATACACAACTACAGTCTATCAATAATGTATCCCTAATGTAAACCATTGGCCATGTTTAGCAGCTATGTTTCACTATTTGTATATAAGTTATAACAAAGTTACCATCCACATATAAAAAGATATTAAATTGGGGAGTAGGAAAGGGGGAGGATGTTGGATATATGAGAGTGTCCTGTATGCTGTGTGACTTTGCTGTGATCTAAAACTTCTTTGAATATTAAAATGAAAAATAGTAAGACACTGTGGAATGAGGGGGTAAAATTCCATGGTACAGATAGAACACAATACATTGCAGTGATGAAAGGCAATTTTTTTTATATTTCATATTTTTCAATATCCCAATCTTTTAATTTTATTTCAGTTATAGTTTTTTTAATTTTGTATGTATTTTATTTCTTGTATTTAAACTTATCATTGTTTCATTTTCCTATTAATTGTATTCATCTATTGTAATGGCTTCATTTTTGAAGAAGCTTTGGATCCCAGAAAGGTTGCACCTGGGGTGGGGGTGTATCGTCGGTGTGGGGTACCAGTGATGGGGGATGCATGGGAAGAAGTTCACCTGAGCATACATATTAGGTTTGTAAAAATGTTCAAATGTTCGTGGGACATTGTCACAGTGGGTGGAGACTCACACAATAACCAAGAGAACACTGATTTCCCATCTTAGATAACTCTGCCACATTCTCTCAGGAAAAAGCAACAGTCCCCCAAGTGCACGGGCAGTGACTGGCAAAGGAGGATGATCCAATGATGGGCCCTTGATGTTGATCTCTAGGATTATGAATCTTTGTTTTGAAATTGAAACTTAGCCTATTGTTATGGGATGCCTAAGGTTTGCCTCCTGAGAGTCTCCCTGTTGCTCAATTGTGGCCTCTCTCTAAGTCAAACTCAACATATGAATGTATTACCTTCCCCCCAGAATGGGACATGACTCTTGTGGGCGAGTCTCCCTGGCAATGAGGGATTGCTACTAAGTACCAACTAACAATGCAACTGGAAAAAGACCTCTAATAAAAGGGGGGAAAGGTAAAGAGAAATGAGTTTATATGGCTAAGAAACTTCAAAGTGAATTGGGAGGTCATCTCAGAGGTAACGCTTAAGATGTCTCAGCAGGATCTCATAGACTTCCAAATTTGATACTATCCCAAATAGTGGGACTCCTGCGGGCTCTGGAGATGCCCAGGTCATATAGTGAGGGAAGATAGCTGTGGAGTTTGGTGCCTTGCCAGTGGGATCTTCTTTTGATTTTGTACTCCTGAAAGTGACAGTGTTAGACTCAATTATGTCTTCCCAGCATATAGCTCATCTGTCCCTTCTATTTAAACCTATACTTGGTGCTGGAGTTTGTAGGTGTACATCCAGACACTCAGGCATTTGGGCTGTCCATGTGCAAGCTCTTCCCAGAATCTCAACAGAGTTACAAAACCTACTCTACAGCTCATTGTACTCACCCAGGACAACTGGTGGGGAGATGATGATGAACAATGGCCATCACAGGGAATGGAGAGAGTCCGCCACTGCAAGCAGGATAGTCCCATCCATCTTCCCCATGTGCTATAAGCCCCCTCTCAATTGGAGGTGGAGTGGGCATTACCATCCCAGAATCCTTGGGATTGGGGGAAGAGCTATGGACTAGAGTTGACTTACTGCTATTCTACTGCAGAAATATTGTGATTCTAGCAATGAAAGAAATTACAGCATTGGCTGCTGGAGGCTCAGGGTGCAGGGAGAAGAAAAAGTTGTAATATGGGGGCTTTTTTGGGACATGAGAATCATCCTGAGTAATGTTGCAATGACAGATACAGGGCATTTTATATCATCAAATAACATGCGGAACTGTGTGGTAGAGAGTGTAGACTACAATGTGAACTATGGTCCATGCTTAATGGCAAAGACTCAGTATTTATTTATCAATTGCAATTAATGTGCCACATTAATGAAGGATGTTCATGAGGGAGGGAGTGGAAGGTGTGGTTAGTGGGGCATATGGAAATCCCTATATCTTTTATCTAACATTTATGTAATCTAAGTATCTTTAAAAGGCAATTTTGAAATTAATTAAATTAATTAATTTTTAAAAAGACATAAAATAGAGAAAGAAAGTAGTTTTTTTTCTCCCATTTCTGATCAAATAGAGGTCTGAAATAGCAGTGAATTACAAAGTTCTTATGCCCTGCAACAGCCAGTCTTGACTTGTAGCATGGCTATTTTTGCCACATACTAGATTTAAAGTCTGGTAACATTTTGCAAAGTGAATTTTCCAGATCCATTCATTGACCCACAAATACAGAGTCCACATTTGAGGAAAAGTCTCATTGAATGCTTCCTTAAGTACAATTACAAGGGTAAATGATTAGTGGGAGAGGGGAATGGGATGACAGACTCACCCAGCACAACTAATGAAAGGATAATCATGGACAAATCCCATTCCAAAAAAACGCAAAACAGTGTATTTACAACAGCAACAATACAGTTCCATCCAGCTGCCCCATGGGATCTAACCCCTCTCTCAATTGGAAGTAGAATGGGCATCACCATCCCCAAATCCTCAAGATTGAGGAATGAACAAAGATAATGTGGGAATGCAACCAAGAACTAAAGAACATTTATTATTCTAGTAATGGAAGAAATTGCAAGATTGATACAAAGGTGGAGGTCACCAGAGGTTCTGAGTGGAGGGAGAAAGAAGAATAGTTACAACATGGGGCAATTTGGGGATTTTGGAATTGTTCTGCATGACATGCAAAGATGGATACAGGCCATTATACATTTTGTCAAAAACTGAAAAATTGGGTAGTGCAAAGTGCAAACCATAATGTAAACTATAGGCCATGATAAGCAGCAATGCTTAAATATTTGTTCATCAATCATAACTGCTGTAACACACTAATGAATGATGCTGTTAATTGGGGAAAGTGTGTGGGGGGAATGGGTGGGATAATTTGGAATCCTTCATATTTGGTGAAACATTTATGCAATATGAATCTTCTTTAAAAATAAATAAATAAATAAATACATACATACATACATACATAAATTTATTGAAATATACTTTGAGACCCAACATATGGTATATCATGGAGAAAGATCCTTGCGACCTTTAGAAAAAATGTAAATCCTGCTGTTTTGGTGTGCAATGTTCTGTATAGGTTTATTAGGTTTAGTTTGTTTATCATATTATTCAAGCTCTCTTTTTCTTTACTGATCCTTGCATCAGATGTTCTATCCAATGATGAGTGTTGTTTTGAAGTTTCCAACAATCATTTTAGAGACATCTGTTTCTACTTTCAGTTTTGCCAGTGTTTGCCTCATATAATTTGGGGCCTCCTGGTTATGGGCATGTACATTTATGGCTCTTATTTCTTCATGGTGAATTATCCATTTATTAATAAGTAACAGTCTTCCTTGTCTTAAAGCAGATTTGTTTTCAAATTATAGTTCATTTGATATAGGTATAGCTACTCATGCTTTATTTTTTGGTTAGTGCATACATGGAATACCTTTTCCCAGCCACTCACTTTCAATCTCTTTGTATCTGTGGGTCTAATTTGTTTTTCATCTAGATAGCATATAGAAAGTTCCTATTTTCTTATCCTTCCTACCAGTCTGTGCCTTTTGATTCGGGAATTTAATTTTAAAAATGCAGTGTTGTTTCTATAAAGGCAGGTTTTACATCATGCATTTAGACCTTTGGGTTTTATTGCTCATATCTTATTTTCACCACGCATTTTACAATTTTAGTTACTTTTACAGATATAATCTTCATTTCTAGACTCTTCCAAGCCTCTCTCTCCTGTCTTTTCTTTTCAGGCTGTATGACCCTGCATTAGTCAGCCAAAGGCATGCTGATGCAAAATACAAGAAGTCAGTTGGTTTTTTATAAAAGGTATTTATTTGGAGTAGAAGCTTACAGTTACAAGGCCATAAAGCCTAAGTTTCTTCCCTCACCAAAGTTTGATGCCACGTGTTGGAGCAAGGCAGCTGTCAACGTTTGCCAGGGTTCAAGCTTCTTGGGTTCCTCTCTTCCCAGGACTGCATTTCTCTCTGGGCTTAGTTCTTCTGTTTCCTCCACAAGGTCAGCTGTAGACTATGAGGCTCTTTAGGCCCTGCCTCTCTCCACAAGGCCAGCTGTGAACTGTCAGTGAATGCCTTGTCTGTATCCCAGGGCCTTCTCTCCTTCCTCTCAACCAAGCTCCTCTATCTGCTTACCTCCCCAGGCTCCAGCATCAAAACCCCAACATCAGAACTGCTTCCTCTGTCCTTTGCAATGCCTTTTATATTTGATTCCCCCACCACCAAGGGGTGGGGTTCAATGCCCTACTGATGTGGCCCAGTCAACGCCTTAATCATAACTTAATCATGCCCAGATTAACAGACTAGTTTACAAGCATAATCCAATATCTATTTTTGAAATTCATAACTTCATCAAACTGCCAAACTGCTACAAGACCCCCGTTTAGTATTTCCTTCAGTGCCAGTCTCTTGGTTACAAACTCTCTCAAATTCTGTTTTTCTGTGAATATTCTAAACTCACCCTCATTTTTGAAATACAATAATACTGGATATAAGATTCTTGTCTGGCAGTTTTCATCTGTCTGCGTCTTAAATATATTATACTACTTCCTACATTCTTGCCTCCATGGATTCTGATGAGAAATCAGCACTTAACTCAGTAGGCATTTCTTGTAGGTGATGTATTACATTTTTCTAGCTGCACTTGTGATCCTCTCTTCATATTTGGATTTGACATTCTGTTTAATATGTGTCTCAGATTTGATCTCTTTGGATTTATTTATATGGGATTATGTTGTGCTTCTTAGGCACAGATATCTATGTCCTTCCATAAGGTTGGGAAATTTTTTACCATTATTTCCTCAAATATTCTTCCTTCCCCTTTTCCCTTCTCTTTTCCTTCTGGGAAACCATGATATGTACAACTGCACATTTTTGCCATCATTTAGCTCCTGAAGCACTGTTCAGTTTTTTCCAATCATTTAATTATCTGTTCTTTTGTATGTTTGTTTTTGGTGACCCTGTTTCAAGCTCACTGATCTTTTCTTCTACCTCTTCAAATCTGTGGTTATATGCCTCTAAGGTATTTTTAATTTCATTTATTGTGGCTTTCATTTCCGTAAAATCTGCTATTTTTCAATATATGCCTTCAAATTCTATTTTTTGTGTTCATTCAGTGTCTTCTTTTGTTTTTTAAATAATTTATTGAATTATATCATTCATACATGAACATACATAAACTATAAGTATTCAGTAAACATCGTGAACTTACAAAACAAACATGCATAAGATCATACAGGGCTCCCACACATGACTCCCCCCACAAAAACACCCTGCATTGTTGCAAAACTTTTGTTAACAAATCATGAAAGAGCACCATCAAAGTATGACTTCTAACTATAGTCCATATCTTCGTCCCCATACATTTTTTAAGGTTATATTTATTGATTTATTTATTTACTTTTATCCATTTTTACCTCCCTCCCATTTTTCTGTATCTGTGTCCATTCACTGTACGACTCCCTGTGTCTGTTTCCTGCCCTCTCTTCTCATCCTTTTCCTGTCTTCACTGGGATTCGATCCTCAGAATCTTTGATGTGGGAGACAGGCATCCTACCACCTGTGCCACCTTAGTTCCTGTTTTTTTTTTTGGTGCATATCCTCTTGGCTTTCCTTTGTGTCACTCTCCTATTATGCCATAATTTCCCTGCATAGCTCATGGGGTCTGGTGACACAACTGAGTATGGGACCTGATTGCTCAACCACATGCGGGGCCTGGCAGCACACCCACATGTGGGGCCTAGGGAGCTCACCTGCTTGTGGGGCCTGACGGCATACCAGTGCACCTGCACATGGGGCCTGGTGATGCATCCGCTTCCGGGGCCTGATGGCACACCCGTGCACAGGACCTGGTGGCCTGCACACCTTCTAGATTTTTCATTTTTTAATTTTTATCAGGATGTCCCAGGAATCGAACCCTGGTCCCTCCATTTGAGAGATGGGCGCCCAACCATTTTAGCCACATCCGTATCCATGCTATATCACTTAAAGTTGACCAAAGATACCTAGAGTTACAGTCATTTCCTGTACAGGTTGTTCATACAATAAATCAAGTTTGGTTTATCACCAGCAATCTAAAAACCAGACCTAGGGAGAAAAACTAGGTCTGGGGACACATGCATGATTTCTAATATAGCAAATGTTCAGCCTACCCTGATTATCACAAAACCAGGACAGTGAGAATACTCACACTCTAATGTGTTTTTAATCTCATCCACGATGTCTTACATTCCCATAATGTTTGTCACTTTCCTTTGCAAGCTTTCAAATTGTTCTTTCGGCTATTCCAGTGTCTTCTTAAAATCCTTTATATCTTTATTCATATTTTTATAAAGTATTTGAAGTGATTTAAGAGAACTGTGTGATTATCACTGATTAATTGTCTTAAATACTGTATCTTTTCAGGACATTTGGTTTGTTCTTTTGGCTGGGCCATCTTTCACTCTTTCTTAGTATGATTGTATTTTTTTTGCTCATGTCTAGGCATCTGAATATGTTGGTGAATTTACTCTGATAGCCAATTTCTCTCTCTTGCCTATTGTTTTGTGTTTTTTTTTTCAAAGTTCTTCTTTGATATTTGGTTAAATTTGTTCTCAGTCTTTAAAATTTCCCAGCTTAAGTTTTCAATTGGGCCAATGACTCACTAGTGAGGTGCAGATTTTCTCCCAGGCATTGGATACAGAGAATGTGAAGTTTTTGCCCATGTGATTCACATGTTGGCCCGCAGATGGTGGAATTCAGTGCACTTTTCCATGGAAGTGTTTTAGTCTTGGCTTTCCTGTGTTTGTTCCTATGTTGAATCTCCAGATCAGAGATTCAAAGCAGGCTCTGATGGCTGAATTCACCAAAGAAAAGCTTCCTGAACTCCCTTCCCTTTTCCCTTGAAACAGCTGACAGGGGGGAAGGTAGAAAGATCTAGAGACAGGGACCCTGAGAAGTCTGCAAGGAGAAAGAAGGGGAAACCCAGAGGGTTTCCCAGGGAGAGAAATTATTCTCTGTAAAGAGCAAGAACGACTTTGGAAATGCTACCTTGGCTAGAGGAAGCATCTAAAAGAAAAGCAAAATAATAACTAAAAAGTTACTTTAGGTTTTTAGGGAATTGACTGGATAGCAAAAACAAAAACAATTTAGAATTGTTTTCAAATTAGTTCTTTAGAGGCATAATGAAGCTCACATCCTGGATTGTTTCACTGACTTGGATAATTGTTTAGACTTGTCCTGTATATTTCTTACCCTGTTAAATTATGAAATAGAATATGTAGAGAAAATTAAAAAAAAAAAACTTACACTTGATTTATTTCTGAAACCTCCACTTAAATCAAGAAACAGAACACTGCCATGCTCACCAAAGCCCATGTTATGAGCCTTCCTGAAGGTAAACCTTCCTTTCTCCTTAAATTAGGTATTCCGCTGGCTTTTATTGATAATTCTTTACCTGATTATCTTAGACAGGGTTTTCTCATGGATGTTCTTAGTGTTCATCTCATTGGATACCTTTGAAGACAGAATGAGATTATTTGGTATGCAGACCACATGGTAAGTGCTCAAACATATTTGCTATTACTTATTCTGCTCACGCAGCACATTGGAAGCCAGGTTCCAACATTGGATGCATTGCTAAAGAAGAAATGAAGAAAAAAAAGTTGTATAGAAATGATAAGGAGCAGAGCAGAGACAAATTTATGTTCAGCCATATCCATACATATATGAATTCTTCTGATGGGAGTTCTCTAAATCCACAGAGAATGATACTAAGAGCCTCAGTTAATAATTTTTCAGGAAATTTACTTAAATACTAATTAGAAATTAACAAAACGTATTCTAATGCCATTGGAGAATACAATGAAGCCAAATTTAGTAGAGAAATGAAACTAAAATAAGGGCCAATACTTTTCTTTTCTCCTCAGTCAGTTTAAACAGATTATAAGAAACAAAGACCCTCAAAGCAAAAGTCTCATAAATTTATTTTTATTTAAAAAACTTTCATAAAGAGCAGAACATTGAATCTTTGGGACCAGGGGAAATGTTTAATGACTAAGATGCATGAATCACACATAGCTAAGATAATAGAGGCTTGCATGCTTTTTAGAATCCAGCTATTCAAGCTTTACTGGCTCTAATAATGTGAATAAAATGGAAATACACCATGTCAGTTAATTATTTGAGAAGGTAATTCCAAACAACATGCAAGGAAAAGTTAATGCCATAGAACAAGGAAAATGTAGTTTTACAATTTATACGTTACATATTATTTAGTTAATCATGTGAGGGAGACTCCATTGGGAATAAATTTAGTAATGAATTACAGATCTTTATTTGACTCATTTGAATATTAAAATTCTTTTACTTGCTTTCAAGCTGTTTCTCAGCATATATAACTTTCCATTGTACATGGTTTACTTTGACAAAGGTAGGAGGAATTAGAAATTGCACATTATCAATAGCACTAATAGTGAGGGAAATATGATTTCAAGAAACCGAAATGAAATAATCTGAACAGTAGATAACCACATTTCAATGAGGAAACAGACAACACCAAAAGAAAGTGTAAAAATGGTCCCACAACAATTGAAGCAGGAATCAAGAACCATGGTGAATTATGCCCCCTCATTCCCATATATGGACCAAATATGTGATATACACTGAATTTAATTTTGATACCATTTTATAGATAAAAAGTTAAATTTAAATACAAGCATACTCTCTGATTTACATTGGGTTATTTGTTTTGAGATTAAGACAGCAATAAAATCAAGGAGTTGTTCATTTGGTGTTTGATGAGATATTCCAAACAAACAGGCAAAACAATCAATGACAGGAAAATGATGCTTATCACCCTGGGAAATTCATTTAAGAAGAAAACATTATTATGACTTTGGGTAGAAAGTCAGTGAAGAATTGATTAAGAAAAAGTGAATTCATAGGTACCAGAGCAGTGAGAAAAACTAAATACAAAGAATAAGCTCCCTGTAACACAGACTACTAAAATTACCAACAGCCAATGCCACATTCTGAGGGAAAATCCTACCCCCACACTGAAAGATCAATGCACATATTCAGTGCTTTTTATTCAGATATGTTAGGTGTAACTTTCTTACTCTTTGTAAGTTGGTTATATATGTAGAAGAGAGGAACATGTTAAGTTTGCACATAATGAGTATTATTTACTTTTGTATAGACTTTGAGAATTTGGATTTTCTCATGCATTTCCATCTACAATTAAAATTAGAATGACTGAATTTGTGTTAATAATCATGGGGATTACATGGTTTTGCATGAAAAATTGGGGGTTTTCTTTTGTGATTAGGAATTTAAACACTGGCCCAAGAAAACTCTGGTTTCAAGATCTGACTTGTTAAGTGCTAGTTAGGTATTCTGTATGTATGTAACCTAGGAAAACCTCAAGCAATTTTTACCTCTCTAACATACAATTACTCTTGTACGAGCTACAAACTGAACGCAATAATATGCCAACTTAGTATTTTATTCTTCCCTAAGGTGTCCTTTATCTATCTTAAATTTGAAACTCAGATCTGACTCAGTTATTTAGTTATGTGCAAAGTATTCTCTCTATATTTTAGATGAAGAAATCACTATAGAAAGAAATGAAGATAATTGTAAAGTTCACAAATAAAATCAATGGCAGTGTCTGGAATAGAAAATAGGTATCCTCTCCAGTATATAATTAAGGAGCTAGAAAATTGGTGGCAGTTTATACATGGTGAATCGCTAGTTTAAGGGGAAAGTGAAATCAAAAGGGAAAATTTCAACAAGTGAAATAAAGCATTATCTGTGACTTTGGAATCAGAGAAAATTGGGGTTTCATAATATATTTATAAAAATTGTTTTCTTAGAATATCAGCTATTTAATTAGGGTAATTAACTTTGCAGCAATAAATGCAGACAGAATGTTTGCCTTTGCCTGAGTATCCTACTAACCTTAGTTTCTTAAGAAGTTTAATTTCATTTATGAACCATAAGATTATGAATACTGTTATTATTTACTTGATGAATTTCCCAAAATTAAAAAAGTGTCTCCTTCATTTATCATCTGATGAATTTTAAGAAACCATGGACTCATAACCTTTTAATGCCATAATAGAAAGTAATTATTTGAAATGTTTGCAAAAGCTGGAAGGAAAGAGTGAAAATGCACATTTCAAGAGGAAAAAAATTAGCATAATTATAGAGAAAATGCTATTTATATTATATATGTGGAAAGTTATTTCTTTCTATTTGAATTCAATATTTGTTTTTTATAGTTTAGTTGGAATTTTACATACCATTTCCCATTTTATTTTGGGAGGTGGAGAATATGGGGAAAGAAATTTACATTTGCTTGTTTTCCCCATGCACATGACTAAAATATTTTTATTGTTTATATCCACTCTAATCAATAAGCAATTAATTTCAGAGTTCACCAAACAAGTATTTTAGATATTATTTTAAAATAAAAAATAGGCTTTTCACTTATAAGTGAGGAAATATTTACACAGCATAATTTGGGGTATACTGAGAAGCTTTACTCCCAATGGCTGATACAGCAGATATTTCTAAATCTTAAAATTGCATAATACAGATTGTGATTTAGATGGATTAAGATGTTGGTAATGTCTTCCAATTGTATATGTTCTGTACTACCAGACTGTTACCTTCTGGTTTTTCATATTTTTGAGAACATGAAAGATTTTTATAAGTAAAAGTAAAGAAAAAATTGTATAATTCAGATTAATTTATTTTTAAGGCTACATCTTCACTGCAATGGAATTTTTTTATTTTGAGGTCACCTTAATGTGTAAAAGAGTTTTGAAAAGGGAACTTAAAAACTAATTGATGGAAAAATGTATCTACATGTGGAGGGGGCAAGGTGGTGGCAGATTAAGAAGCTCCAAGAGTCAACTATCTAAATCACTGTTTTGAGGGACATAGAAGAAAAGAGCATATTGCAGCATCCCATCGGCAGTGACAATTCATGTGTAGAGCATTCCACACTAAGAAGGCCAGGGTTCATCCCCTGCAGGAGGCACAAACCACTTCACAGCTATCCCCTAACTGAAGTTGGAAAGTCCATTTCCCAAAAATGGGGGAGGAAGACATGGTTAGGCACCAATTTCAGCTATTGATTAGTAAATTTGGATGGCTAGAGAACAATTCTAATAGCAACTAAAGTTTGAGCATGTCCAAGGCAGCAAAAGGCCTTAGCCTCCATTTTAACTCTGCCTCTTGCAAGAGGGGAAGTGGGACTGATTGAAAATCACAGTGAATACAGGGACTAGTGTCTGTCCACCCAGTTTGTATTGCAGCCCTAGCCTAGGCTCCAGTATCACCTCCAGCATGGAGGAAGCTGGGGAATCTGCAGCAGACTTTCTGGATAAATGCAGGCACTTCTGTCCTGCACAGACTAGGTTGTTGTGCAAAATTGTCGATATGTCCCCAACCCCAATAGCATAGAATGGGGGTGGTGTTTCCTCAAATTCTTCAGGCAACTGCAGCTGCTTTCTGCCCACACAAATTATATTATTGGACACATTTGTGGCTCCATTCCTTCCCCTGACACAACAGAAGGAGGGACAGTCATTTTCTCCAGAATCTGCAGTCATTTTCAGCCTGCAAGGTCTAGATTCTTGGGCACACAGGAGGCTCCCATCCTACCCCTAGCAGGGAAGGAGGGAGATATGTGCTTCTTATGTCTACATGGGTAACTACAGTCAGTTTTGAGTCACACAGCTTAGTTTGCTGCCCACTCCTGTGACTCCATCCCTGCCCCAAGTAGGGGAGGATGAAGTGTGGAATACTTCATCAGTCCCTCATACCAACTATTGTCTTTGCCTGCATGGCTTGGATTACCACACAAAGGTACAGCTACATATCTAATGCTGCAGGGGAGAAAAGTGGGAGAAGTTTCTTCACTTTCTGGGTCAAACTGGGCAGCTTCAGTTTAGACAGCTCACAGTACCAACTGCATCTTTGGCTCCTATTCTGCAACAAGCAAGAGAGAAAGGGAAAGAAACAGATGGAAAAAAGCTGTAAAAATCGGATTGGCTAATCATAAACCAGTATAAGTTTCAAATTAAGTTGAACCAAGTATCAAAGAGGGACTGGAGCACAAAACCAATCAAATAGAAAGCCCTAGACTAAGGACAGAAAAGGGACCAAGAATAAATACATATAGTATATCAGGTAATAAGACAGCAACAAAAAAATTTACAATCCATACCAAGAAACACGAATATATGGCCTAGTCAAAGGAACAAACTAACCTTTCAGATGACATGAAGGAATTGAGAAAAGTTATCATTGATGTTCAAACAAATTTCCTTAATAAATTCAATGAGATGGCTAAAGAGATTAAGCATATTAAGAAGACACTGAGTGAACACAAAGAAGAATGTGAAGGCATACATAGAAAATTAGCATGTCTTATGGTAATGAAAGTCTCAATAAAAGAAATTAAAAATAAACTAGAGGCATTTAACAGAATATTTGAAGGGGCAGAATAAAAGATCAGTGAACATGAAGATATAGTCTTTGAAAGCAAAGATACAAAAAAAAAAACAGATAAAGAAAAGAATGGAACAATTTGAACAGGGTCTCAGGAAACTAAATGATGGCAAAAGACATGCAAACATACATATCATGGGAGTCTCAGACAGTGAATAGGAAGGAAAAGGGGCAGAAGGAAAATTTGATGAAATATTATTAGAAAATTTCCCAACCCTATGGAAGGACATAGGTATCTGTGTCCAAGAAGCATGTTTTCCTATTTGAATGTATCTGAACAGACCTACTCTGAGACATATTAATAAGGATGTCAATTGTCAAAGATAAAGAGGAAATTCTGAGAAAGCAAGAGAAAAAAGATTTATCACCTATAAGGAATGCCTAATAAGAATCCATGGAGGCAAGAAGGCAGTGGTATGGAATATTTAGGACACTGAAATACAAAAACTGCCATCCAAGAATCTTATATCCAGCAAGACTTTCATAAAAAAATGAGGGCAGGTTTGAATATTCACAGATAAACAGAAACTGAGGGATTTTGCAGCCAACAGACTGGCTTTGCAGGAAATATTAAAGGTAGTGTCACAGACTGAAAAGAGAAGGCAGGAGAGAGGCATGGAAGAGTCTAAAAATGAAAAGTACATCAGTAAAAGTCACTAAAATTGTAAAATGAGTGGTGAAAACAATATATGACAGATAAAAACCAAAGATCAAGATGGGTGAAGTAAGAACAGCCTGCACAGTAATAACATTGAATGTTAATGTATTAAACTCCTTCATCAAAAGGCACAATCAGGCAGAATGGGTAAGAAAATATAAGCCATCTATATGCTGTCTATAAGAGACTCACCTGAGACTCAGGGATACAAATAGTTTGAAAGTGAAAGGCTCAAAAAAGATTTTCCATAAATGCAGTAACACACACAAAAGCTGGAATAGCTATACTTATATTGGATGAAATATACTTTTTAAACAAAGCTCTTATTAGACACAAGGAAGATCATTGTATACTAATAAAAGGGGTAATTAACCAGGAGGAAGTAGCAATCATATATGTATATGCATCTTGACAGGAGGTCCATAATTATGGCTATTACTGGCAGAACTGAAGGGAGAACTAGATGTCTGTACAGTAAAAAGAGTTGAAGAATTTAATACACAACTCTCTTCATTTCAAAGATCGTCTGGGCAGAGGATCAATAAAGGAAAAGATAGATTCAATAATATGATAAACTCAGCCTAATAGTCATTTATATAACATTGCACCCCAAAACAGCAGGGTATACATTCTTCTCAAATGCTCATGGATGGATATTTCTCCAGGATAGACCATGTGTTGGGTCCCAAAGTAAATTTCAATAAATTGAAAGAGATCAAAATTAAACAAATCATTTTCTCTGATCATAATGGAATAAATCTGGAAATAAACTGCAGGCAGGGAAGAGGAAAATTCACAAATATATGGAGATCAAGCAATTATACCATCAGTGGGTCAAAAAGGAAATTGCAAGAGAAATTGCAAGAGAAATCTGTAAATATCTCGAGATGAATGAAACTGGGAACACAACATATCAGAGTTTATTGGATGCAGCTAAAGCAATGCTGAGAGGAAATTTATAGCCCTCAATGCTTACATTAAAAAATGAAGAACACTAAAATCAAGGACCTAAGCACACAGGTGGAGGAACTAGAAAAAGAACAGCAAACTAAGGTCAGAGTAAGCAGAATGAAATAAACACCATCAGAGGAGAAAAAAATTAAATTGAGAACAAGAAAACAATAAAGGTAATTGACAAAAACAAAAGTTGTTTCTTCAAGATCAACAAAACTGACCAACCCTTATCTACACTGGCATATTTCACTTACAGTCATATATATATGTGGTATATATGTACTTGATTCCTCAGTACCAGGCACTAGAAATAAGTTCACCAGAAAGAAGGTTATACTTTTTTTTGAGAGCAATATGATTTATCCAAAGCATTGTTGTAGAGATTAAAGTAACTAATGTAAAATACTTTGCAGAATTCTTTTAATTTTGGGACACCTATGTTAGGTACATAAACATTTATTATTGTTATTTCTTTTTGGTGAATTTTCCCTTTTGTTAATATACAGTAACCCACTTCATCTCTTATAAGAGTTTTGATTTAAAATCTATTTATTCTGATATTAGTATTGCTACATCCACTCTTTGGCAATTGCTGTTACTATGGAATATCTTTTTTGAACCTTCCACTTTCAGTCTGCTTGTGTCCTTGCATCTAAGTTTAGTCTTTTGTAGACAACAAATGGATGGCTCATATTTTTATCCATTCTACCAATCTATGTCTTTTAATTGGGGAGTTTAAGTCATTATCATTCAGTGTTACTACTATAAAGATGTTACTTACTTCATCCATTTTATCCCTTGACTTTCTGTTATCATTTCTTACTATTGTCTGTCTTTTCACCCTTTCAATTTCTCTTATGTTCTTCATTTCTACACTCTTTTCCTAGCTCTCTCACTTGTCTTTTCCTGTTAGGCTGTAATACACCCTTTAATATCTCTTGTAGATTCATTCTTTGGAAACATACTCTCTCAGGTTTTGTTTGTCTGTAAAGACTTTAAATTTGACTTCATGTCTGAAGGATTGTTTTACCAGATAAAGAATTCTTTGCTGGTAATTTTTCTCTTTCACTACCTTAAATGTATCCAACCTTTGCCTCTCACCTTCATGGTTTCTGAAGAGGGATTGGCACTTAGCATAATTGAATCTCCCTTTTAAGTAATGCATTGCTTTTCTCTTGTTGTTTTCAAAATCCTTTATCTTTAGCCTTTGACAACCCGATTAGTAGATATTTTGGAGTCTGTCTATTAGGGTTTGTTCTTTTTTGGGTATCTTGTTCTTGAATATTGTTATTCATGTCTTTCATAATGGTTGGAATATTCTCAGTAAGTAGTTCCTACAATATTCCTATAATATTCTTTTCCTTTCTTTTCTCTTTTTGGGACATTTATCACATATATGTTTGTGCATTTCATATTGTCATGCATTTCCCTGATACCCTGTTCAACTTTTTGCATACTTTCCTCTATCTCTTCTCTTATCATTTCAGTTTCTAGTATCTTGTCTTTGAAACAATTTATTCATTCTTCTAACATTTCAAATCTGCTCTTATAGGCCTCTAATTGATTATTAATCACATCCATTGTATCTTTCATTTCCATAAACTATTACTTTTTTTTGCAGGCTTTCAAATTGTTCTTTATCCTCACACAGTGTCACCTTAATGTCCTTTATCTCTTTAGTCATATTTTCCTTCAGTTCTTTAAATTGATTAAGCAGGTTTTTTGGACAGCATTTATTGTCTTACATCCTGAGTTTCTTCTACATTCTTGGCTTGTTCATTTGATTGGTCCATATCTTCCTATTTCTTAGAATAGGTTGTTATCATTTGGTGATACTTAGGTTCCTGCTTATGATGATGACTTGGTTCTGTTTATCAGTTTCTGTCTCTTGCCTTGTGATTTTATTTCACAGCTTTTATTTGAGTTTTAGTTTGCTTTATTCTAAACCTTTAATAATATTGACCTGTTTAGGATATCAAAACTGGGGTAGGGAGCTGCTAATGGGGCCCAACCAGGTCTTTTGTGTGTGGGAAAGAATTGGAAGATACCAGTCTATCTTCCTTCATTTTCCTGGCTGGTCAGCAAATGATGCTCCTCAGCAATCCCTTCCACATAGAGGAATCCTTCAATTTCCACTACCTTTTCAGAATTAGCAAGTTATGGTGATTACATTCACCATTGAGAACCCACAAACAGCCCTCTGTTGCACCCTTCCTTTTCCCAGGGAAGAATCTGCTCTTTCTTCTCTCTGCTGGCCATTCAGCTGCAAGTTTTACTAAGGCTGCTTGTCTAAGGGGTGGGGGCTGTAAGAGTAACAACTCATGGTTTTCTCTCTGGCTTCTCCAAATCTGCAACCCCAATCCCTCCTGGAGGGTGTGTCTAGCACTTCCCTGGCCTCCAGAGTTCTCCAAAGTGGCTACCTTAGACTTCTTCTATGCCTTCTCCCCTATTTTGAAAGAGAGCTTTGCCCTACCTGAGCTAGTCTGATGCCCAATTTTCAACTTTTAGAATTTTTTTACTTATCATAATGCATATTAGTCAAGTCTTGTAACTGCAGCTAAACATGTGCATTTGGCTCTGCAAGTCTTTCCTTTGCTATTTTCCTTATCATTCAAGTTGGATTTCCAATTCTAGTGAAAATATATATTCCACGTACATGATCTTAATTATCACCTCAATTTCCTCATTTCTGTAAAATAGGGAAAAATCATCTTGGCTGAACAACCCATTGTTCTGCCAGGTCCTAAAGCACATTCCTAGAATGCTGAATCCCAGTGGGAGAACTTGGATTATAGATTTATAAATATATTTTAAATTGATTGGAATGTTAAAGAAGGTCCATCCTAATTTTATAAATGAAGGATTATATATCATAGTCAACTAATAGAATAACAAGATAAGTTGGTTATCTCTGTTTTTCAACACATTATCATCTCAGACATAAAAAACAAATATGTACACAAGTACCACACTTACGAAAAGTGTTCACAATAAGGCAAACTACATGTGTGAATGGATATGTGAGAATTGTCCTTTCTGCAAGGTTTTTCTGTGAATCTCTAATTTTAAAAACCAACAAAATGTATTTGACTTTCAGGAGGTATTTGGCATTTGAGAATAGCATAAGTAAGTTTAGCTTGAATTGTTAGAGATGCATCCATTCTCATATTTACCTGGATAAATTGGTTTCTTTTTGATTCATGTAAACAAATTGTTCAATTCTTCCTAACCAATCTTCCTAAAAATGTATCCCAATTTTAGTGTCCATGTTGCCAGTCTCGGTATCATAGACTAGCTTTTTTTCTTCTTCTTTCCCAATATTTTTCTCCTTCCTTCTCCTCATTATTATAAAGTAATAAAATACCACCTCTATTAATATTTCTATGGTAAGGTTAATTAATATTAAACCTTAACAGATAAATAACTCTCTACTGGTAGATTTTCAAGTATCATTGATAAGCTAAGAAAGAACTATTGAAAACAAGCTTTTAATCCATTCCTTCAAATCACACTGTTATTTCTCACTTCACATGTATAAATCCTGAACCTTAGTATTTAAAATATATTATATTTATTACTTATAATTTCAGCACTAAGGTATTTATAATTTATTTTCAGAACTATGCCACTCTGTCATTTTTCCTTTCAGTGGAGACAAAATCATTCAAATCTGTGTATATAAAGCTCTTAAAATTATTCCCAAAAATTCAAATATTTAGCGCTTTATTAAAACTTATTTCAAGGTTATATTCCTATTTATCAGTGAAAAAAAACTCTGTTACATATTTAATTGCAGTCTATCTTTACTTCACCTTTAACTTGATGCATGGGCTTGATCCCTTCACTTAAGATATCTCAGCTATTTTTCCCTTGCCAGTACGCTAAGAGTCTACGTGATTGAACCCATTGAATCTCTATGAGGTTCTTTATCCAGGAATAAACCAAATCCTGTTTGAAAGATATTTTAAATGCCACTATGTTTAGACTGTATTTTAATAGCAAATGTGGAAAATAAACATGTACATTTTTAACACAGATTATTTTTGATGAATTTTTGTGTAATCACATAAATGCACTGAATCCAGTTTATTAGAATATTATTTCCCTATTATCAAGTATATCTATAAAAAGAAAATATGACTCTTATGTATCTACAGGAATCATTCAATATCTTCACATTTATTTAAATAATAACATGCATTATCAATATCATAATTTAAAACAGTGGATTATTTCAAAATCAAAGTAAAACTATCTCCTTCATCTAGCTATGCTACTTCCTAAAAAGATGATTTTAATACCTCACATCTCTACACTTCAGTTTAACCATAAGTAAATTGTGGGAGTTAAATTAGATTATCTTTACGGCCTCTTCTGGGCCTGATGCATAAGTGATTTTGAGGTAACTTCTTAGAAAGCAGCATCTGGGTATTATTTTGCTTCCAAGCACTTCAGAATACATTCACAATTACTGTCTCAGGTCATTATCTCTTTTATTTCTTGTAGCATCCTGGATACTAAAATCTTCCAATCACACAATCACTGCGAAGTTAAATATCACAGAGTTGCCACACTCTCCCTTTCATTGGACCCATCATAACTTGATAAAATCCCTAAACACTGCTACTTTTACATAATCCACATACTCAAAAATATCCAGTTAACACTGTAGTTTAAATCTTTGTTTAGCCATAATATACCTTATTGCTGTCTGCTGCAGGGGAACCAGGCATTCACCATTTCCAACTAAGTCTTGCTTAACCCATCAGGGTCTACTCAACTCACACCATTTCCAGATAGATTTCACTGATTACTGCAGCCCACCAGGCAATGAATACCCAGATTCTCCTAAGTCTTTTGACATTTTGAATTGACTAATTGGCTTTATATTTTTTGTTTATTTTTATGCACTTGTTAAATAAATTAGTTTATCTCTATAATTGAATCTTAACTTGGTGAGTATAAGGTCTAGTGCCCCATATTCTCTCCAAACTGGACATGATGGAAACAAAACAAAACAAATCTTTATGGATTTCAGATTTCTTTTGAATATTAGGTCTCTGAGTTTCAAGATATTCTTGTATTACTTCTCTGAAATACAAATCACTAACTTTCTGATTTATTTATTTCCTCTCAACTTTTCCAAAACCAAAAAAAAAAGAAAGATATTATTGTTGCCATCCTTTGAATTCACTTGTGCAATTAACAGGGAAAGTATAAATTATTATATATGGATTCTCTAAAAATATGCAGCCACAAGAGATTATCTATACTCTCAAGTAGAAGGTGTAATAGTATCAACAATTGATTACATTTCTACTACTAAATTATGGCCATAGTTTTCCAGTAAACATTAGTCAAGATGCAAAAAATCATTAAGTTTCTGTTTTAATAATAAATACCAAATCATATTTCATATTGCTCTTGGACAGTGATTAGCTCCAGGCTGCTTAAACAAAACTTAACAGGTGTCCAATGTCCAATTTTCTAGGTGCCCTATTTAATTCTAAGATATGTGCAAAGATCCACAGCTTCCATGCAACAGAATCAACTGATAAATTCAATTCATATCTATTAATAAATTTCAATATGTAAATAGGTCTGAAGAATCCTGAAGATGGAACTTACCTATTCTCTAAGGAATGGTTTCAGTTTTTTCTAAAGCAAATTCAAGGATATTTCCCAATTTCATTTCAATTTTTGAGAAAAGAAGAAACCAGTATCTTCAGCATATATGTTAGCATATATATTTTTTATCAATCCTAAGATAGTATATTTATAACAGTCTCTTGGGAAAAAGAAAGACAATACATGGTTACTGCTTGATTTCCAAACAAGATTAACTGAGAGATATTTAATTTGCAGAAATTTTATTCCAGTACCTCTGTGAATTTGTGAATTTCCATTGGGATAAATTGATCAATTGATAAATTGACAAGGTGAAGCTGAACTTTTTCTTTTTTAAACTTTGCTCAAAGGCCTAATAATACTAATATCAATCAAATCGTCTTTTTTCCCATGCACAACTGGAAACTAAGATAAGTTGAGTTTCTATTTTGCTATACAGATATTTGTAGGAAACTCTGAAGGCTTGGAATTAAAGTACATAATGCCTACAGCAGAGGAAAGTAAAACAGTAGAAAGAGTAATATACCGTTAGTTGTAAGGAAATGGCAAGCATTAGTTTATCATTTAAAGTCTGATAAAAACTTTAAATAGTGAACGCAATGTATTACTTTTCTAATTTGAGTCTTTTAGGGACCCCAGAAATTTATATTCTTGAATTGGTCTATTCCTGTGGGTGTGAAAGTATTGAAGATGGGACCCTTGATTTGATTACTTCAGTAAGCTGTAGCCCATGGTGGGTCTTATAGATTGTATGATAGAAGAATATGACAAATTTCCATAAAACTTGGAAGACCTCCCTGAGAGTGCACCGATAAGGCTTAGGCTAGATGACAAAAACAAGTTCACAAGGTCTAGAAGTGAGAATAAGAGGGGAGATGACACAAATGCTAAAAGGAACAGGTACAAAGTGACTATGGGGGAGTAAGGGTGTCAAACTGGGAAAATAGTGTTCTTATATTACTGCAGTAGCAGCCTCCAAATCCAGTCTTCCAGTGGCATTTTTTTTTCCTCTTTCAGATTTTTCTTCATATTGCAGCCAGAATGAATTATCTAATGCAAAATATGTACTTTATTATTCCATAAATCCCTCATTGGTTCCACAGTCTTTCTTGATAAGCACCTTAGCATGGCATACATGGCCATTTGAATTTTGGCTCTTGTTTTAGTTTGGTTAGAGCTGCTGGAAGCAATGTACTAGGAATAGCTTGGCTTTTATAGAGGGAATTTATTAAGTTAAAAGCTTAATATTTTTAGGCTGTGTAAATGTCCAAATCAAGGCATCATTAGAGATGCTGTCACCTAAGTTTGGCTTTAGTGATCCTGGAATCCTTCCATATGGCAAGCACATGAAAACATCTTCTCTTCTGGGCCTTTTTGCTTCAGCTTCTGGCTGTTCCATTTATCGCTCCCTTTCTCCCACTTTCCTCTCTGAGCTCCCAGGCTCCTTCTCTCCATCTCTGCAGCTTTACTCTGTGTGTCTGCTACTTTCAGTCCTCCAATTCTAAAGGACCCCAGCAAGATGCTTCAAAGTGCTACAGCTCCCATTTAAGTCTCTATATTTATTTTCACTCCATCATTCTTTCCCTTGCCACATGTTCTAGCCATGTAGACTACAGCTTACTAAATACACCATGACCATTTAACTAGAGCCATTGAACATTCTTCTCCTTTTGACTTCAGTGTGCCAATTTCTTCTTGCTCTTTGGACTGTAATTTCATTTCATTGACTCCAAGACAGGAAAATGTCCCTAATTCCTTCTTCATCCTAGCCCAGCCTCTGTGTCTTTTAGTCCTAATTGATCTAATTTGCTTCTTATACATCATTATGTTGAACATATTACACTGTACTGAAACCACATGCATGTCTGTTTTTCTTCCACTCAATGATATGTTGTTTAGGGAATGGATTTTGTTACTTCATTATGTCTCTCCTACAACTATTGCTATGCCTAGAACATAGTAATCACTCAAGCAGTATTTGCTGAAATCATGTAATTCTGCTTTCAACCTGCAACAGAAATATTTAAAATAGATTAAATGGAACAATTGTGAACTTCATGAATGTCAGTGTTCATTGGTTAATTTGTTGCTGTTATTTAATCACCAACTCTTTATATTCTTTATTATATTGGTGATTGTGGAAGTGACCAAATACAAATATTAGTCAAAGTTCAATATTAATATGAAAACAAAAATAAAAAATTAATAAGTGAGTTGCTGTAAGGATCTAGTCTTTTACCATCATTGAACATTTTTGGCCTTATTTTTGAAAGACAGGGGGATGAAATAAACAATCCTCAAACTACATTAAAACTCTCAATTTGCTTTTAAGTAGTGTTTCTGTTACTGCCTTTATGCAATAGGGACTTCATTTAATTTATGCTAAGATCCTGCCACCTAGAGGTGACTCTATTTCTCACCTGTAAATCAAAAACAAATTTATGCCTTCTACTATTTTAGAAGGGAATTTTGTACTGGATAATATTTAAAATTTTTCATATTTGACATGTAATTTAGCTTAGAATAAGACATCATTTAATATGAGAGGAGATCCAATATGGCAGAGTAGGGAATGGCAAACTGAGCTCCTGCTCCATAAACTGTGGGAAGATAGGCAGGCTAATGTGGCAGAGGGGAACATGCAGGACAATGGGGGCAATTGGAGAGAGAAGCTACAGAGGGGTTATTCAACTCTCTAAGGGAGAGGGAAGCAGGTTGATTGATTTGGCTGGAAGACCAGTGCTCAGTCATCTCTGAGAGTGAGGAAAAAACCTGGGGATAATGGATGCATCCCAATGCCAAGCAGGCTCATGCAGTGGGGGACTTGTGAAGCAAACATATGTGGGGAGTGGCACCCAGGCAACTCAGGGAGGTAAAGAAGTGGTGGGGAGGAGGTATAGGGCTGGTGGATGGGCTCTCAGCCAGTTCCTAAGAAAAGGAGAAACACCAGACATTGCTGAAGCAGATCCAGGAAGAAGGAAAGAGGAAGCTAATCAGGTGGGCTGTCACACCCACCTGCCCTGGATGAGAGGGGAAATGCATAAGTGAAGGGGTGGGCTGACAGGTGCCCAACAGCCTTGTTGAGAGAGAAGCTGAAAGAGTAAGGGGACAAGCTATAAGATGCTCAACCCTCCTGAGGGAAAGTGGGGCAGGGACAGGCAATGGGTTAGTTGCCAAGTTCCCAAACAGCCCAGAAGAGAAGGGAACCAGAGAGTGATCCACTGAGTTGTCAGACACCAGCCAGCTTCCTGTGGGAGGGTCAGTTGTGGTAAAAGCATCCTCATGAAAGAAAACTTAGACTGAGATTTGTATTTAATTTTTAATTTTTATTTATTTTGATTACTTATTCCTTGTTTCCTTCTCTTCATCCAGGTACCTTACTTGCAGAGTACAGGCTACAGGGTGATTGATTGCTGAGCACTGGAAGCATGAGAGATTTGCTAGTGGCCACAGAGGGAAGCCAGTTTGTCTTATTTTTCCACTTTGTTTATTTCCTTTTCTCTTTTTCTCCATATTTTCATTTTTTTTTATTTTTAAGGAAGTTTTGGATTATGTAAAAATTACATAAAAATACAGAGGATTCCCATATTCCCCACCCCTCCCCTCATACTTTCCCCTACTAATAATGTCTTTCATTAGTGTGGTACATTTGTTATAACTGATGAACAAATAGTTAAGCATTGTTACTAACTATGGTCTATAATTTAAATTATGATTTACAATTTGCACCATACAATGTTATAGGTTTTGACAAAATGTATAATGGCCTGTATACATTATTGCAATACCATGCAGAACACTTCTAAGGTAAAAAAAAAAAACCCATGTTACA
>JAQZBX010023553.1:0-30748 GCA_029593785.1 Cabassous unicinctus | reverse complement strand
GTCCATTTGCTGGGCAACTCTCTGTGTCCATTTCCTGCCCTCTCTTCTCATCCTTCTCCTCCTGTCTTCATTGGGAATCGATCCTCAGAACCTCCAATGTGGGAGAGAGGCGTCTTACTACCGCCTGCGCCACCTTAGTTCCTGGTTTTTCGGTGCATCTTGTCTTGGCTCTCCCTTGTGTCACTCTCCTGTTACGTCTTCATCTTGCTGAGTGGCTTGCGGGGCCTGGTGGCTCACCCGTTCACAGGGCCTGGCAGCTCACGCGTGGACGGGGCCTAGTGGTCCACTTGCCTTCTATATTTTTCTTTTTTTCATTTTCACTGGGAGGTCCCAGGGGTCATACCCAGGTCCCTCCATATGGCAGACGGATGCCCAACCACCCAAGCCACATCCGTCCCCCTGCTATATCTCGTAAGGTTGACCAAAGATACCCAAAGTTACAGTCTTTTCCCATACAGGATGGTCATATAATAAATCAGTCTTAGTGTATCACCAGCATTCTAAAAACCAGACTTAGGGAGAAAAACTGTGTCTGGGGACACATGCATGGTTTTTAATATAGCGAATGTTTAGCCTACCCTGATTTTCACAAAATCAGGACAGTGAGAATATTCACAATGTTCCTTATAGTTTTTGGCAATTATGAATAAAGCTACTATAAACAGTTACATTTTTGTAAGAATATACATTTTCATTTCTCTTGGGTAACCCAGAGGTGGGATTACTGGGTCATATGGTAAGTGATTGTTTGTGAGAAACTGACAAACTGTTTTCCAAAGTGGATATGTCATTTGGCATTCCCACCAGCAGCATTAGAGAGGTCCAGTTGTTCCACATCATCTCCATCACTTGGTGTTGTCTGTTTCCTTTTTTTTTTTCCTAATTTAGTCATTCTCATAAGCGTGCACTGATATCTCATGGCTTTAATTTGCATTTCCCTAATGACTAATGATCATGAGCATCTTTTCATGTGTCTATTTGCCATCTGTATGTCTTTTCTGATGAAGTGTCTATTCGAATATTTTACTTATTTTTTCATTGTTTTTTTTATAATTAAGATTTCTTTTCTTTTCTTTTCTTTTTCTTTTTCTTTTATTTTTTTGAGGTACCGGGGCTGGGGGATTGAACCCAGGACCTTGTATGTGGGAAGCTGGCACTCAACCACTGAGCCACATCAGCTCCCCTGAATTGGTTTTTTTCGTTTGTTTTGCTTGTTGTCTGTTTTTGTGTGTGTGTGTTTTGTTTTGTTTTTGTTTTTCTCTTTTTACTTTGTACATTTAATAATGGAAAATATAAACAATTAAAAACTAAAAAGTAAACACAGATGAATAAATATATACATTTCTCAATTAAATATAATGGATACATATAAATTTTTTTTTTAATCAAAACTATGTTACATGATATATTTGGTTCATAGTAACACATTCATACAGTATTTGTCCTTTTGTGTCTGGCTTGCTTCACATCAGCTCACCTGAGTTGGTTTTTTCATTTGTTTTGCTTGTTGTCTGTTTTTGTGTGTGTGTGTTTTGTTTGTTTTGTTTTGTTTTAAGGCAGCACCAGGGACCAAACCTAGGACGTCCCATGTGGGAAGCAGGCGCTCAACCTCTTGAGCCACATCTGTTCCCTATAGTTGAGTTTTGATCATTTTCTTATTGTATTCTGGGTACAAGTTCTTAGTCAGATATGGGATTTAAAAGTATTTTTTCCTAGTATGGGAGCTGTCTTTTCATTGTTTTATGTAGAATGTGAAGTAAGGATCCACATTCTTTTCTGTTTACTTTGTCTCTGCATCATTTGTTGAAAAGATTATCCTTCCCCCATTGTATTGCTTTGGCACCTTTATTGAAAATCAATTGACTGTAAGTGTAAGGGTTTATTTCTGGACTTCTATTTTGTTACATTGATCCATATGTTTATCCTTATATACTATTCTGAATATTGTAGCTTTATAGTAAATGTTGAAATTAGGCAGTATATATCCTTCAACTTCATTCCTTTTCAAGATTGTTTTGGTTCTTCTAGGTCCTTTGCATTTCCATAGAAATTATAGGATAGGCTTGTCAATTTCTACAAGGCTGCTGAGTTTTTAAAATCAGGATTGTGTTGAGTCTATACATTAAATTTGGGAGAGAATTGCCATTTTAACAATATTGAGTGTTCCAGCGCACAAACATGAAATGTCCCCCAATTATTTAGATTTTCTTTAATTTCTCTCAGCAAAGTGTTGTCATTTTCAGTGTAAAGGTGTCTTAGTTTCCCAGCTGCTAAAACAAACACCATACAATGTATGGGCTTAAACAATGGGAATTTATTGGCTCGTGGTTTTGAGGATAAGAGAAGCTCAAAATCAAGGCTTCAGAAAAGTAATGCTTTCTACTTGAAGACTGTGGCGTTCTGAGGCTGGCTGCTGGCAATCCTTGGGTCCTTGGCAGTGCACGTAGCATATTTTCCTTTCTCTTCTGGGTTTTGGGTTCCATTGTCTTCCAGCTTCTTGCTTCCTTGTAGCTTTTCCCCTGTTGCCTTCTCTATAAAGCCTCCAGTAATGTGATTGAGTTCGTCTCACCTTAACTGAAAATAACATCTTCAAAAGGTCCTATTTACAATGGGTTCACACCCCCAGGAACAGATTAAGAACATGTTTTTCTGAGGTACATAATTCAACCTACCACAACACGTCTTGCACTTTTTAAATAAATTTATTCCTAAGTACTTTATTCTTTTTGATGCTATTGTGAATAGAATTGGTGTTTTTTTTTACTTTCATTTTCAGATTGTGTGTTGCTAGCATATAGAAATACAATTAACTTTATATTAATCTTGTATGCAATAACCTTGCTAACCTATTTATTACTTCTAATAGTTTTTTGTAAATTCCATAGGATTTTCTACACAAACCATCACATTGTTCCTAAATGAAGTCAGTTTTACTTCTTTCATTCCAATCTTTATGCCTTTAACTTATTTTTCTTACCTTATAACACTGGCTAGAATCTCTAGGACAATGTTCAGTTGAAGTGGTGAGATTGGAAATCCCTGCGTTGTTCCTGGTATCGGGGAGAAAGCATTCAGTCTTTTGCCAATAAATATGTATTAACTCTGGGTTTTTCATAGATGCATTGTATCTGGTTGAGGATGTTTTCTTCCATTCCTTGTTTGCCTGTAATTAGGAAAGGATATCCATCTGTATGAGAACTCTTCTCTCTTTCCTGGACCCAACAGCTCTTTTCTGACTGCTGTCACTTACTCACAGTGACTCATGTGAATTCAGCCTGAAGTGAAAAATCCAAAGAATGAGTTTGCTCACTCTTTACACTAAGGGCAATGTGTGCTTCTAAAGCAAATACAGTCTATTCTTCTGCAACCTATTTTTATTTAATAAGAATTAGCACATATGCTACTGTTAAATAGGGTGAGGATGTCAATATAGTGCAGAAGTTGTGTTCCCATAGTTTTTGTGCCAGCAAGTAACAGAAGCTGAAAGCAAAGTGCCTAATACAGCTGAATGCTGAATGCTTCAAGTTATGAGTGTAATCCCCAGTTGGTCTTCTCCTTGGCTCAGTTTACCCGATTTGCTGCTTCTCTCCATCATTGTGTATTTTGCCTCTGTCTCCATAGTTCAACAACATCAATTCTTCTTTACACAAATCACCCCCCAAAATTAGTGGCTTAAAACAATCTAAATATTTCATTTACTCATGCAGTGGTAATTTTGGCAAGGTTTTGTGGGAACAACTGCTTTCTGCTTCATAGCATCTGGGGCCTTAGCTGGGATGACTCCAGTGGCCTAAAGACTGGCCAGACCTCTATCTTTCTCTCTCTCTCCCTTTCTCCCTCCCAGTTGCCTCTTCACATGGCTAGCTTGGGCTTCCTCACAGCATGTTGTTCTCAAGGTGGATGAACTTCTTATGGTGAACTGCTTCTCCCAAAGCCAGCATTCCCTAAGTCCATGGTGGAAGTTCCAACCCTCTTATGACCCTGCCTCAGAAGTCCTAGAACATCACTTTTGCTGCATTTTATTGGTCAAACAAGTCACTAAGACCAGCTCAGATTCAAGGAGAAAGGAATTAGACTTTACCTATCAATGGAAGGATAGCAAAGGATTTGCAGGCATCTTTAATATACCTAAGGCCCCTTTCATCAAACTAACTTGACTTTAAATTCCATATTCACTATAGTATTTTCTTATTGATTAGGAATTTAGCATACTTTGTAAATTTTTGCCAACATATTTATTAGAGGTATTAATTTAGTTAGTGCTCTAATTATCAGTTCCATAGATTTTGAGTGGTTTGCCCCAACCCTATTTTCTTCACAAAGCTTGTGGTTTTAAGTGCAAGATTTCACAGAACTCAACATTTTCCAGGAATACATTTGTCACATGTGCACCATTACAGAAAAAACACTTGGAAATACAAGTGTTTATAGTTCCAAGGTCTTCACTGAGTGTTTCAGGTCCCTGCTTAGACCCAGAATTTCTCAAGAAGCCCCAGTCTCTTATTTTACCCCTTGATCCCAATGCAGAAGTATGTTGTTACACCAAACAACCCTCATTCTTTAAGCAGAAGCTGCCAAAAAGAGACAGTAATAAAATCTGTCTTCTGTGATGAAGATGTTTATTTCAAGGTGAAATTGGGGACGTGATTTTTCAGATTATTCTTGTTCCTGTTTTTTTTTTTTTTTTCTAATTTAGTGCATTGTATATATGTGTCATGACAGAAAATCACATAAGGTTAGCTGAAGACATGTAAGGCATTTCAGTTGGCATAATGCCCAGAGGAAATTCTGTGTGTATGTGTGCATGGGGGGTTGGGGGGGAGAGGTTGTGTGAGTCAGGCTGATCTGTCATTCAGAGCCTCTGATGAATTCTTTCCATGCCTTCTGGTGTCCTCACCATCTCCTTTGTTAAGTACTTTTCAAAACACAGGGACAATTTAAAGAACAAAATATCATTTACAGCTAAAGCCAACATACTGACTTTTCTTCCCGCTACATTCTCTGTGCAAATTAAAAAAACACAAGTGCACATATGTGCACACACAGAGCTTAGTGCTTACAACTTGAGTCCGACTGCTGAAGGGTGGGTCCCAGCACTAGATTTCTGACTTAAAATTTCTTATCAAGCTAAGAGCATTCATAAATATACTATACAAGACTGAATAAATTAGTAGCAGCATGGAGATGAAAGTCCTGAAAACTTATAGCTGCAGACCAAATTTCAACAAAAAAATTTTGACAACCTCTGTGTATTAGTCAGCCAAAGGGGTCCTGATGCAAAATACTAGAAATCAGTTGGTTTTTATAAAGGGTATTTATTTGGGGTAGAAGCTCACAGGCCATAAAGCATAAGTTACTTCCCTCACCAAAGTCTATGGCCACGTGTTGGAGCAAGATGGCTGCCTACATCTGCCAGGGTTCAGGCTTCCTGGGTTCCTCTCTTCCTGGGGCTTGCCTCTCTCTGGGCTCGACTGCTTTAGCTCCACAAGGCCAGCTGTAGACTATTAGGCGAATGGCTTGTTTCTCTTCTTGGGGCCTTCTCTCTTTCCTCATGACCAAGCTCCCCTGTGTGCTTACTTCCCGGGGCTACAGCTCAAGACTCCAACTTTCCTTCTCTGCAGTGCAGTTTCTCTATGAGTCCCCACCCATCAAGGGGTGGGGATGCAACATCCTAGTGATGTGGACCAATCAAAGCCTTAATCATTATTAACAGTAAAAGTAAAACCTCTGACTCCAATACACTCTAATATGCCCAGAGGAAAAGACCAGTTTACAAAAATAATCCAATATTACTTTTTGGAATTCATCAATAATATCAAACTGCTATACTCTGTATATTCAGAACCATACAGGGAGGATATATTAAGAGAAATAAGATAATTCATTTCCTGTCATCCAGCTGGACAGACCAAAAACTTCAACCCACCTTTGGCTTCTCTCTTTCAAGCCATCCATAGCTGCTGTAGGCCCTCTTATCCTAAATATGTCTTAACCAGACACTCCTCACTGCCTCCCATGCCACCTTCCTGCTCCAAGCCACCACAATCTCGTCCATGGATTACAGCAAAACTCTCCTAATTGTTCTCTTGTTTTTCCAACTGATCCTAATCCCCCACCCCATATTGTCTATAATCTACACAGCAGTCAGGATGGCCTTTTAAAAAATTAAATCAGATGACACCCCTCTAATGGCACTCAATTAATATTCAGAATATAATCTAAACTCCTTACCATGGCCTTCAAGGCCCCAGCTTCTTGTCCCAATTCATCATCTTTGCTCTCCTCCTTGCTCACTCAAATCCAGTCATACCCACTTTCTCACTGTACTTTGAGCACACTCAAGTTCATGTCCTGCTCAGGTCCATTGTACTTGCTCTTCCTTCTGCTTAGAATGCTTCCCCTCCCCTACCCTTCACTCCTGCCCTGAGATATTCACTTCATTTGGGTCTCTGCTCAAATGTCACATCCTCAGAGAGGCCTTCCCTAACCTAAAACACTGTAGTTAAAATAGCAGAGACCCCCAACTCCTATCTCTGCCCCCTTACCCTGATTTATTTTATCTTCATAATCCTTTTTGGCACCAGACATTATGTTAAATGTTTATTTATTTTTGTGTTTGCTTTTCTTCTCCAGTAAAATAAAGCTCCAAGAGCTTTGTCTTATTAACTGCTATTATCCCAGTGCCTACAGTGCCTGTCACTTAGTAAACACTTAGTACATATTTGCTGGATGAATGAACAGAAAACCTATCCTAGAAGAGCTCATGATCTATATTGGAAGACTCACTTGGAAACATCCCTGGTCATTGTCTTAATTTCCTAGGGCTGCCTTAACAAAGGACCACAAATTAGGGAGCTTAAAACAAAAGAAATCTATTGTCCCACAGTTCTGGAGACTAGAAGTCTGAAATCAAGTTGTCAGCCAGGCCGTGCACCCTCTGAAACCTGTAGGAGAGAATTTCTTGCTGTTTCTAGCTACTGGTGCTTACTGGCAGTCCTTAGCATTGCTTGCTTATAGATGTCAAGGAATCGTTTCATCACCACTTCTACCTCTGCCCCCACCTTCACATGGCCTCTTCCCTGTGTCTGTCCTCTATAAGGACACCTATCATATCAGATTAATTCAGTATGATCTCGCCTTAACTTGAATACATTTGCAAAGATCTTCTTTCCAAATAGGGTCACATTCACAGGACCGGGCGTTAGGACTTCAATATGTCTTTTTAGGGGACACAAATCAACCCATAACAGTCCTACAATGGGATTGTGCTGTGATAGAGGCCTGGGCAGGGTGTTTCCGGAGCACAGAGGATGGAGTCGCTGGCTCTGCTCCGGGAGAGGAGTGGCTGCCTCTGGAGGATGAGTATGAGTGCCTCAGATGGAGAAGTCTGCAGAAGACATTTCGGGCAGAAGAAAGTGAATGCAAAGGCCTGCAACACAAAACCACTAAGTTGGGGGAAAGCAAGTCCTTCTGTTGTGCCTGGAGAGCAGGGATGTACAAAGATGGCACGGAGGAAAAAGGGAGAGGAGAGTGATAGGAGATAAATTGATCAGGTCCCAGCCAGAAATGACTTCCTCAGGAACTTGGAAGAGCCACTAGATTTTAAGAAGAAGGTAAAATAATCTTCAGTGTTTCAGAAATATTTTACTGGCATCTCTGTGGCAGTTAGTTTGAGGCAGGAAGGCAATTAGTAGGATTTGTTTTCCTGTGGCAGAACAAAGCCAGCGCAGTGGCAGTGGAGAGAAGGTCATGAGGAGAGGTGCATTTTCAGAGGGATTTGAGAGGGCTCTGTAACCTAGAGTGAGGGGCCAATGGAAGGGGAGGAAGAGGCCTTTAGCCTTTTTAATTGGATGACTTGATGGAGTTTATGCTGACAAGAAATGCAGAAGGAAATGCAGGTTCTGGGAGTTAAGGAAGATGTATAGCTGTCTTCCCCCTCTGCCCAGTGTCCTCTCTCTGTCCCTGAGTGACTGTTTTCCACTCTCCAGCCATCAGTTATCGGCGGAGCAGACCTGCCCCTATCCCGCAACAAATTATATATCTACTATTCCTTGCTTATTAGGCCAAGCATGTGTGCCTGCGTCTGTCTTCCTTTGGGAGAAAACCTCTCCCAGGTGGCTCTTTATCTTTCCCAGAAATAGATCTTTATCAATTCTGCCCTGCGAGACATGTACTGACATGCTCCAGCAAGTCCCAGTGAGGGACAAGACATAAGCTTAAGCCATCCCCAACTACATGTATAATGTTATCAGGCTTTTGTAGTTATTTCTGGTAATTTTTAAATTATACAACTAATACACGAATACTCTCCTGTTATTAAAAAAAAGTACATACAATACAGAAGCAAACAATACAGAAGTAAACAACGTAAAAAGCAAGAGGCCCCCTTCATGTCCCTCCCTGAAATAAAAAAAAAAAAATCCACTTCCCTGAGGAAGATATTTCTTTTCAGTCCTTTATTTAATGCAGTTCCAAACATATATATATTCATATAGAAATGATATATAGTTTCATGTACGATTATCTTTGGGCTCAGATTATTTTAGAACCCTTTTCCACTTAAAAAGCTATCGTCAATGAGCAACAAAGGAAAATATAGATCAATTAGAATTCATCAAAATTAAAAAATTTTGTGCATCAAAGGATATTATCAAGAAAGTGAAAAGACAACAGAATGGGAGAAAATACTTGGAAACCACGATTAGATAAGGGTTTAATGTTCAGAATATATAAAGATCTCCTACAATTCAGCTACAAAAGACAAACCCAATTACAAAATGGGCAAGGACTTGAATTGACATTTCTCCAAAAAACATACACAGATGGCCGATAAGCACCTGCAAAGTTACTCAAAATCATTAGCATTAGGGAAATACAAATCAAAACCACAGTGAGATACCACCTCACACCTACTAGAAGGGTTAATATTAAAAACAAAAATAACGGAAAATAACAAGTGTTGGCAAGGATGCAGAGAAATAGGAATCCTCATATTGTCAGTGGGAATGTAAAATGTGCAGCCACTATGGAAAACAGTTTGGCACTTCTGTGGTAAACATAGAATTACCATATGACTCTGCAATCTCACCCAAAAGAATTGAAATCAGGAACTAGAACTGATGCTTGAACACAAATGTATATAGCAGCATTATTCACAATAGCTGAAAGGTGGAAGTAAATCAAGTGTCCACCCACAGATAAATGGATAAATAAAATGTGGTATATCACACAATGGAATATTATTCAGCCATAAAAAGGAATCGTGTTCTGATACCTGCTACAAAATGGATGAACCTTGAAAACATAACATTGCATGAAATAAACCAGACATAAAAGGACAGAGATTGTATGATTTTACTTATATGAAATAACTAGATATGCATATTCATAGACACAGAAATTTGAGTACATATAACCAGGTGTTGTGGGTGACCGGTAGGAGAACGGGGAATCAATGCTTAAGGAATGCAGGGTTTCTGTCTGAGGTGTTAAGAAAAGTTTTAGTAATGGATGGTGGTGAAGGTAGAACAACATTGAATATAATTCATGTTATTGAATTGTACCTTGAAAGTGGTTAAAATGGGAAATGTTATATTGTATATGTTACCACAATTTAAAAAATAGCCAAGAAGCCCTTTCTTAATTAACATCATAGTCACAACAACCCCTCAGCCCATTTCTACTTTCTATAGTCCAGCCTCTCCTTTGAAATAAATGTGTTCAATACAATAAAAAAAAAATCTATCTTCAAAGGTTTTCATACAGCTAAATATAAATCTATGTCTTTCTTTTCACACTACTGAATAGTATTCCAAGGCAGAGATGTATATTTTTCATTTAATCATTTCCCTTCTGATGGATACTTGGGCTGCTGCCAAGTTTTCAAGAATATAAGCAGTGCTACAGTGAATATCCTTGTACACCTTTTTTTTTTTGGTATATGTTTGCAAGTGTTTCTCTAAGATGAATATCTGAGGGTAGAATTGGTGGGCACCTAAAGGTATTCCATTTTAATTTTGCTGCCAGTTTTCCTATTTCATCTTATTTAGAGGCTTCCAGATGTTGGTACTAAAACACAAAAATTTCCTAAAATTGTAAATTCAGTTATGTCTTAGCAGGATCCATACTAAAGCTAACAGCCATCCAGGGACAAGCTCACCTGTCACTCTGATCATTGTGCTGTAACCAGAAGGCTAGGAAAGCTTGCCACAGACACAATCCTGTGTCTGGGACCTGCTGAAAGATTTGAGTGTTTCCTTCAATATATGCGAAGAAAACTACAACAATGAAATTAACAACTGTTTATTAGATACCTATAAAATGTAGCATTGAGTCAACTTCATTGATGTTAAATCTGGTATTCGTGAATGTTTCCTTATTGAACAGCCCTGAATTCTCTGTAATTCTTTCCTGGACCTGCTCCCCTCCTGAGGTTGAGGGACCAGCACCAGCACTCTTGGTTCCCCCTCCCCCCATCCAGAGACCAGTTTACACCGGAAAATAATTGAAGGAAACATTTTCCCTTCCCTGGTTTGGATGTCTTTTCTAAAGGGGTTCCTTTCTGCCCCTCATTCAGGAAGAAGGTGGCAAGTTTAACTCAGCAGTTTGGGGAGAGAGCTCTCTTCCCCAGGAGGGGGCAGTGTTGGGGAGGGAACGGCATTTGTCAGGTGGCAGACACTTGGCAGAGGGAAACTGTTCCTCTTTGGTCATCTGGGAGAGGACATGCAGCACAGTGAAGGGCTTGGAGGGCAACGGACCCAAACCTGGCCATCGGTGGAACAGGGATTCTGGCTCACAGGCTCTCAGTTGTGGAGGTGGGGTGGCAGGCAGTGGACCGGCTCTCCCCTGGCCAATGGGAAGAAAACCCTGGAAGGATATCCACAAATTCTCAAGCCTCAGCTTTTATTCTGAATATAGAGCTGTTTTTCAATGTATTCTATTTTCCTAGTGTTTAATTCCTAGTGTGCCAATGACAGAGCATCCTGCTATTTTCCATCATAAAAGTATCCTATTTCAGCAGCTCTGCAGGTTAAAAAGTCCTTGCGGGATAGGCTTGGAACCTCATCAACGATAGTGTTTCTATGGGAAAATCCATTCGGGGTTTCCAACAAGGGACTTACAGATGAACCTTTGGAGCACAATCCACCCCTGACGGAGAACTGTTCACACATACCACATATGAGATGACCACACGTTTTTATTTTTCAAAGAAGTTCCAGTTTGTGATTACCTGGGAAGCGTCCCAGGACAGGCAGTTGTTTGCTCCAGGTTTCTCTTTAATAAGCTGCAGAGTACTGTGTGGGAGGCTTTATGGATAGACCTGGCTAAATGATGTTGTTTTTTAAACAGGATTTTGTAGTTTACAAAATGATCTGTAGTGCATGGCTGCTTGTGTCGATTCAGAGTTCGAGATGCATTTCTAAGAGAACACAAGCCCTTTGACTGGTTGGCTTCTCCTCTAGGTTCCCCTGCATGGGGACTGCTGGTGGTTTTCCTTTTCTCCTTTTCTCCTAACTCCCTCTTCTCTACTGTCCTTCCTGGAGCTCTGCCTGGGGCCTTTAAAAATGAACTAGACTAAGCTCTGTTAAATGTCTACGAATTGCCTGGCTGCCCCTACCCTTTCCCTCATGAAAATGTGCTGATTGTAAAAATCACTTTATAGATATAGTCAGGAACTGGTGATCTCAGTTCCCTCCTTTGTCAAAGAAAAAGGTCGAATTGAGGTTTTTGCCCTGAAGTTCCTTCCCCCACACACCCAGACAAGTCCCAAGGTAGGCCTGGATGTCCACCAGTGGGTTTCAGTGTTTGAGAAAACCTCCCAAATGTCATATGTTCATTTATCTGAAATATAAAGTCACCCAGGAAAATGAAATTATCAAATTGCTCTTGCTTTTGACTGAATTTGTATAAACTCACCACATGAGACTTTGGCCATACAGAGTTGAGGAAGAGGTGTTCCCTCTTCAGGATTTTCGCTGTCTTGCAGGACACTTGGTAAGAACTCAACACATGCTTGTTGAATTAAATTGAGAGCCAAAAAATACTCCAGGTATTTTACACTCACTAACTTTGTCGTCCTTAAATTGCCAGAGCCTCAGGTTATCTCTTGTCTTGGCCACTGCCCTGTATAGGATTATCCCTACCCAAAAGAAGATAGGTAGCTGTCCACACCTTTTTTTTTTTTTTAAGATTTATTTATTTTTACTTCTACCTTCCCCCCTCCCCGTTGTTTTTGCTTGCTGTCTGCTCTCTGTGTCTGCTCATCTTCTTTTAAGGAGGCACCGGGAATCGAACCCGGGACCTCTCATGTGGGAAGAAAGCACCCAATTGCTTGAGCCACATCTGCTCCCTGCTTCTTGTGTCACTCGTTGTGTCTCCTTTTGTGTCATCTTGCATTATCTTGTGTCAGCTTGCTGTACCAGCCCGTCACGTCAGCTTGCTGTCTTGCTCATCTTCTTTAGGAGGCACCGGGAACCAAACCCAGAACCTCCCATGTGGTAGGCAGGTACCCAACTGCTTGCGCCACATCCGCTTCCCCACATCTTTTGTTCTGAGAAGACTTGCAAGGTCTTCCTATATCCCCAGCACATCTACCACTATCTCCCTACAACTTGACCTGAAATTCTCACCTTAATAACACATTTTTGGGTTAAGCCACTCTTCAAATATGTAGGAGAGGGAGGAACTGTATGGTTCAACTGTATGTGTGTGTGGGGGGGGGTTGTTAACAAGGGAAAAGGTAGAAAAGGGAGGCTTAACGCCTTTAATCCCCTCTTATTATCATAGAGCCACAGTTTCTATCAGGTTAACTAATTAGCACTTTGGAAACCTTAGAAACTTGCCTTTGAGGATATAGAAAAAGGAATGGCACTGGGTGAAGACTCATGCATGGCAGTGACATAGTCCAGTGCCACACTAGCCAAGCCACATGTGGTTCTTGAGTCCTTGGGATTTCAAGTTGAGATGTTGTAAATAAAAAATGAATGCACTCTGATTTTCAAAAACTTAATATGGGGGAAAAAGAATGTAAAATATTTCATTAATTGTTTTACATTGATTATATGTTAAAATGAAAGTTCTTTAGATATATTGGGTTAAATAAAACATTTTAAAATAAAAATGCAAATAAAAAAGCAAAAATAAAATTTCTTTTTGCTTTTTAAAAATATGGCTACTAGAAATTTTTAATTGCTTATATGGCAATTTATTTCTGTTGGACAGCACTGCTGTAGTAGCTAGGGGTATAGATTCCAGCCTAGAGGGTGCTGACATCCAGGTGCATGGGCAGAGGTGCCCAAGGAATGAGACTGCAAAGGCAGAAATGGGACTAGGAGGGAAAGACCACCTCAATGCAGGGGGTGGGTAACAAAAACTCTCCACTTGTCTCATTTGCTGCCTGACAGAGCACACAGGGATTCCCACCCTCTATTCCCATCGCAGGCACTTTGGATTGGTTGGTTGATTTTCCTAGTGTTGACTCCTTTCCCAGAGGAATGGAGCAGGGGCAAGGTGCAGATCCCTACTGCTCTAATGGGGTTTGATTTGGGATTAGCTTCTGAGGTGATCCTTGCACCTTCTGATCCCAGGGTCTACATATAATAGTCTACATTATAGATTACTGAGATGTTTGATATGATCTCAGTGAGGTTTGGGAAGGCTAATAATTCTATTGATGGGTTGTTTTTTTAGAATTCAGATAATACATTACATTGGTGAGGACTTGTTTTATTATTGTCCTAAACTGACTTTGTGGATTGGTGCATAGTCACTGATATCAAAGCAGGGATAACCAGATTTTGCATAGTAGTTTACAGTTTTCAATGTCCTTTTCAGCAAATTATCACTTTTGATTGTCACAACATCTTGTGAAGGAATCAAGGCAAGTATAGATTTTTATCCATATGTTATAGCTAAGGGGGGGAAAAGGGATGCATTGACCAGCATTTGAAAGCTGTTAAGTGACAGACCTGAGGATGGATCATGGAAGATCAGATTGGATAATGTGGCTTCTGGGCCTTTGTGGCTTCTCCTGGTGCTGAGAGAGCTGTTGAGATGGGGTCGGGGATGAGTGGTCTGCAGCTTCCTGAATTTAAGCAATTCTGCCCCCTTAAAGATCAAGAAAGTAATTTACAGGGCTTGGATGCCAAGATTTGGAAAGCTGCCATTTGGGGATCTAGCGAAGTTGCATAATTGGAGCACTGCCTTCCATGCAGCAGGAATGCCTTTGAAGTCAGTGCCTCCATTTAATTCCCTCGGGCGACCTCCCTGGTAGCAGTCTGAAAGGCCCGGCCAATTCCTCTGCAGAGAAAGGCTCTAAACTGCAGGCAGAGCCCAGCAGAGGGTGCTGGGAGCCCACTTCTTCAGGGTAAAAAGGGGGCGAGACCTCCGCTTTGCTGCGATAGACTGCTGAAAGTGGAATCCTAAGGAAACGATGATTAGAAGAGCTTTCCTATCAGTAGAGTGATAAAGTTAGAAGTAGCGGCCAGGATTCACCTGGTAGGTATGGTATGATTTGAAAATGTAAGAGGATCCGGAGCAAGTTCTCAGATTCCACCATTTTATCTGAGTTAAGGCAGCTACTCCTGAGATGGTAGCCAAGAACAAGCAAGAACAGGAGGCAGAAAAGTCGAGGAATCACAGCTCTGAGAGAATTAGCAGCAGTGATCTCTGGGTGATCATCACAGATTATCTTGTTAGTCTTGACTGAATTTTTGTGATGTATTTAGAGATTGCCATGATCGCTGACATGGCATATGTTGAAGAAATAGGTTCAGCTACTTGCCTAGCACCCAGCAAGTGATTACCCAGGCAAGCTTAGAACCACAGTCCTTCAGCAAAGTGATCAAGAAATTCTCATGTCCAATCTCTGCATGTTATAAATAAAGAAAATGAGCTCCAAAGATGGGGAATTATTTGTCAAAGGTCATATAGCTAGTACTGACCTAGGATAACAACTAGAGGCAATAAAGTGTCAATATTGTGATCAAGGATACAGGTAATGGAATCCGATCTGCACTCAAATCTGGTCTCTGCTAATTATTAGTTCTGTGACTTTGGGCAAGTTTTTTAAGTTTTCTGATCTCAGTGTCCTCTTCCTCTATAAAATAGGCATAAAATAGTATCCATCTCAGCAGGTTGTTGTGAGTCTGAAGTGACATAAGTGTGAAGCATTTACATAGGACTTGCCCATAGTAAACATTCAATAAATGGTAACTGCTATAATTATTATTATTGTTGTTGTTATTATCCAGCTTTCCTGGCATCCAGGCCAGAATTTGTTCTTTGCACTATGTGGCCTCCCCCAGCCTTCCTCAAGTCTTCTGCATGCCTGCGCAGTTCCCTATTTATTAATTCTGCTGAGATATCATCATGGAAGTGGATGAAAGGATTGTCTGAATGATATTAAGGAAGCTATTTGACCTCACAGTTTCCCTACATGTAAAATAAGATAAAAACTATTAGCCACTAAGGAAATGCAAATCAAAGCCACAATGAAAACAACAAGTGTTGGTGAGGATGCAGGGAAATGGAAACATTATTGGTGGGAATGTAAAATGATGCAGCTGCTGTGGAAAACATTTTGACAGTTCCTCAGAAAGTTAAACATAGAATTACCATTTGACCTGGCAATTCCACTTGTAGGTATATACCCCCCATAACTGAAAGCAGGGACTCGAACAGATGCTTGTACACAAATGCTCAAAGCAGCATTATTCACAATAGCCAAAAATTAGAAGCAACCCAAGTGTCCATCAATAGATGAATGGATTAAAAAAATGTGATATATTAAGTGCAACTCACCCTGCAGTACGCCTGCTCTCCATGCGTTGGACCATGTACTTTTCTCGTTTTCTTGTCTCTTAATAAACTCTTTATTCCCTTGCCTATCCCCCCCAAAAGTGATATATCCCTACAACAGAATATTATTCAGCCTTAAAAAGGAATGAAGTTCTGATACATGCTACAACATGGCTGAACCTTAAAGACACCATGTTCCATGAAATAAACCAGACCCAAAAGGACAGATATTATATAATTTCACTTATGTGAGATAATTAGAATATACAAACTCATAGAGACGGAAGTAAATTATAGGTTAGGGAGGTAGGAATAGACAGTTAATGCTTAATGGATAGAGAGTTTCGCTTTGGTGTGATGCAAAAGTTGGTAATGGATGACGGTAATGATAGTACAACAATGTGAATGTAACTAATACCACTGAATTGAATACTTGAAAGTGGTTAAAATGGGAACTTTTATGTTGTATAGATATTACCACAATAATTAAAAAAAAAAAAAAAAAGGAGAAAACTAGTACAGACCAGCTGATGTAACAAAGACCCCCAAGTAGAATGGCTAAAGCAAGATAGGAGACTGTCTCTCCTTCATATAATAGTCCAGAGATAGGAAACACAGGACTAGAGGGACAATCTGCCCTCCTCACCATTTGAATCTCATATCTAGGTTCAGAGGCTGTTCCAGTTCTTACATTTGCTCAGGCAGACAAATGGGGCTAGAAGATGCATGCCTGATTCTTTTAAAATTAAGACCAGGAGTAGTGACCATCTCTTCTCCTCTCATTTAATTAGGCAAAATGTAGTCACATGGGCACATTTAGCTGCAAGGGAGAACAGACAATGTAGGCTTCAGCTGGTCAGTCATGTGACCAGATAAAGAAGGAAGAACAATATTAGATGGAAACCTGAAGTCTGTCACAAGTTCCTTTACATGACAGCAATGGAAATTGCTGTTAATATAAGTGCTGATATTTCTGAAGATCTACCTACATTTTTCACAGAAAGGAAAAAAAATAATTGTCTAGTAATGTATCTTCTCTCAAAACACTTTGGTTCTTGGGTTATGATTCAAAAGTAATGTAGAGGCAAGGAGGTTGCTGGTAGTAATATAGTGACAGAGGATGAGTAGGAGAACCAAGATGCAACTGAGAAAAGTGGTTTGCCAATGGGGGAGGGCAGAGAGAACAAACAAGGAAGTACTGTGCTGAATTATGAATTATGGATGTTTCTCTGCCCATTTGGGGGTTACATTCTCTTCCCTGAAGGAGATGCTCATCTATCACACAGCTGACCCAGGAGCCTCTCTGACCCTGCTCAGTTTAGGAGGTCAGCACAAAGTGTCTGGATCCAAGAAGGATTTTCTGAAGAGCTGGGAAACAGTGTCCAGGATCCTTTTCAAGCAGATAGTAATTTCTAGAATGCCTTTAGCATCCTCTTGGCCTACTTTGGGACCACCTACCTGGGGGCAGACCAGTTTCAGAGATGCTGGGTAACCCAGATTCTGGAAGGAAATGATTGAGATGGGAAAATCTGGGCAAGGATTCTGGTGGCTTTGCCTTGGAGAGAGAGGACTCCAATAGACTAGGAGGAGTCTGTGCCATTCATTTATCAGCGAAGAATGCCTGATGGCAGCCTCCCCTGAAAGGTGGTCAGATCCACCCTTTCTTCCTTGTGGTGACTTGGAGCTATGTACCCCAGAAAAAACATACTCTTAATCCATTCCTGTGGGTGTGAACCCATTGTAAATAGGACCTTTTGATGATGTTACTTCATTTAAGGTGTGACCCAGTTGAATCAAGATGGGTCTTAAACCTATTACTGGAGTCCTTTATAAGCAGAATGAAATTCAGGCACATGGAGAGAAAGCCACAGAGGGACAGCCAGAAGCTGGACGTCAGTGGAACCCAGAAGAGGAAGGAGACACCGTCATGTGCATTGCCATGTGACAGGAAAGCCAAGGAGCAAGGATCACAGGCAGCCAACCCCATAACACTATAGTCTTTTGGAAGAAAGGATTGCCTTAATGATATCTTGATTTTGGATTTATCCTTGTCTCAAAACCATGAGCCAATAAATTCCCTTTGTTTAAACCAACCCATTGCATGGATTTGCTTTAGCAGTCAGGAAACTACATATTCCCTTTTTTCACTTCTACTGTCCTCTGCCTGGCTTTCAAGATTCTATGGCAGGCGAGTGGCTGTAGCTCAGTGGTTGAGCATCTGCTTCCCATGTATGAGGTCCTGGGTTCAATCCTCAGTACCTCCTTTAAAAAAAAAGATTCTATGGCATATTAGAAAGATGGAATCAGAATAATAGCTATGTACAGCGGGAGAAGCATAGAGAGATTGAGAGATGATTATCAAGGGGTAGAGCTTTTTTTGTCTGTTTTTTATTTATTAATTATTATTATTGGAATAATGAAAATGCTCTAATAATGATTGAAGTGATGAATGCCCAACTATGTGATTATACCAAATACCATTGATTGTACACTTTAGATGGATTGTGTGCTTTATTATTATGTATCAATAAAGTTGATTTGAAAAAAAAGATCCTATGGCATGCTTGCTATCTTGATATCCTTCTAACTGGTCTCCTCAGCACTTACTTGTCTTTCCTTAAATCCATCTTGCATATTGTTGACATTATAATTCCTCAAAATCTTTCTCATTATGACCCTTCTTTACCTCAGAATTTACTAAATGGAGTAGTTAAGGTTGTCTGCTATTTCTTTTTTCTTTCTTATTCTTTTTTGATGGAACTGGTGTTTTTCTTTTTCTTATCTATACTTTTAAATGCCTGTCTACAGTAAACATGTAAAATTTTTGTAATAATGAAAAGATGAAGTCAGTTTTAAATGCCTCGAAAGCTGAGAGGTTTGGAAGCTATTGTGGCTCTCGTTTCTTCTTCAATTCTGTGCCCTTTTAGATACAGAATATTTGAGATCTCCAGACATAATCCTGTTCTAGCTACTGTGGATTTTCTCCCTCAGTTCTTCAAAACAGGTCCTGAACAAAAAAGCCTGTCCACTTTCTTCACGGAATCCAGCTCCTGCTCCTCTAAACCCTGTTCTCCCTGCCTTCTTAAATCTTAGGCTTCTTTCTAGATCTAGTTGAGATTTCACCTTCCTGAACCATGTTAATTCTTAAGCTTCTCTGTCACTTCTCTGACATGTTATTTATGTCTTTACCATACCCCTTGGAAAATTGGTGATGTCAGTTCTTTTACCTTACTGAATCTTGTCTCTTGGAGGACAAGGGTGGGGTCTTATAGATTCCTTGCTTTCTTCAAACCACCTGACATAGTTCTAAACACATAGTAGGTAGTCAGTTAGTAATTCTGTTTTGAGAACTTTATTTACATCTCTGCTAAAGGACTTTACATGATACTTTTTTTAGGTTCACTGTGTCACCCTTCAAAATATTTGAAGGAAGATTTCATAGGGATGGCGATCATGAATTAAAGGAATACAGAGCTAATCGTGGGATTTGAAATATCAGTAATGGACTGTGTGGCCTTAAAGACATCAACTTTGCCCTGACTTGCTAGTCATCCTCCCTCTCTGTGACTTGTGTTGTTGGCTCTTCTAACCGCTGCCTTGGTGAGACCATCTCACATCCTTAGCAAGCTGTGAACTTCATCTGTACCATGTTTTATACCACCATCTATACCACGTTCCTTGTCTGTTCATTTATTTTATTTTCATTAGCACCAGGGGTCCCCTTCCTTGAAGAAACAGGTCCCAAATGCTAGTAAGTCAGATATCGAACCATCTTCCCACCTCCTCTGAGGCCTGGATTTCTAAAAATGCAACTTCCTCTGCAATTATCACTCCACAACATGAGCTCATGTCTTTGTGAAAATGGTCTATAAAATATCTATTTTCTACTTGTTTCTTTTTTTCATCTTTTGTATGGTCAAGAAGAATGTGTACTATTAATAGTTGACCTTTGATTGTAAGCTCTTAGAGGCTGCACAAGATGTGTTTTTGAATGTGCCCTAGTCAGTTCATATCTAGAAAACACACTTCAAAATGATTCTCTACACAGAGAGCAGACAGCAAGTACAAACAACAACAAGGGGGGGCGTGGATAAAACAAAATTTTAAAAATGATTGCTAAATCGTGCCTTTCAGCAAGGTCATGTGCATAAAAATTCATCTCTGACTTCTCATTATTAGGCTAATAGCAGAACCAGATAGGCAAAAAGTCTCACTAGGTCTGATCTGATCTGCTATTTGAGCCCCACCCTTAATTAACAGTGTGACCTTGAGCTGATTACTTAACCTCTCTGAACTTACTTTTGAAAGTGAAATGGGTATGATAATAGTACCTACCTCATAGTATTGTTGTGAGGATTAATGAGCTAATGCATGCTAAGTATTTGGTACCATTCATAGCAATTACTTTTGTGCTGGTTGTTTTCCTTATTCCTTAAGATTGAAGATAGCTGAATAATAAAATGAATCAGTAGCTCCTCAGTTTGTTGAATTGAATTGTATCTTGTGACCAGTGTTTTGAGGGATGTCAACAGGGGCCTGAATCTTTCTGCAAATTCACTTTGGTGACTATTATTCAAGTCCATCCCTTTTTCCTTGTCCTTTCCCTTCCCTGGGCCTGAAAATGTACACGGAAGAAATAAAAACAAATGGCTATTTTTCAGGAAGGGATTGAACGAGTAAGAGAGTTGCTACCTCAGGCTCGTGGTTCTACCGTAGTATAATAACCCAATTGGCCTAGAATAGCCTGATGGCTTTCACCTTGGGACAAGGGTTCCCAGTGTGTTGATGGCATCTTCTCACAAGCTGTAGTCGAGTGTTGATTGGTAAAAAGCAATCTTTTATGTTTGGTTTGTGGGAGTGAACCGAGTCTGGCAGGCCACTGAAATTTTATTGTCTGAATATTTCAAACCGATGTAAATATCTAGGCAGAGCTCACAAAGGACAAAGCATCGAATCAAAGAGAGAACCAGACAGAACAGCACCTAGGGTGTTTTCCTTTCTAATACTTCAAGTCTGGATCTCATAATCCTTTGCATTTTAATATCTATATCTCAAATCAAAGGCAATGGTAGGCCAGGGGTATAAAGAGCAAGCTTGGCTTAGTGTGTGGACTTTGAGAAATCTTCAGGAAAAAAAAGATGCCATGCAGCAGGAGGGAGGAAATGGGTCTTTAGCTGTAACTCCTACAATCTGTTCTGCTTTTGCTAACTCTAACGGCTGGAGAGTCAGCTCCTTTGAGGCATGGCACTGAGTTCTCTGAGTTGTGAGTTTGGTCTTCTAGCTAAGTGAAGAGAATGGCTTGACATTGGTGCTCCCTGAGCATCTCTGCTTTTTCACTGCCCCCTTCTGGGACTGGAAGTGTTCTCAGAGTAGCTAAAAGAGCAGAGTCCAAATCTGACCACAACGAGAATATCCTGGGAATCTATAAACTGGATGGACAGTATTGCCCAACCCAGCAAGGTATAACCATTTTCTGTCATAAAACCAGTTCATTGTAATAGGGAGGGGAATGGAGGAGTTTTATTTGCCAACACTAACAAAACAACGTTGGTCACAGTGCAAGTTTAATGCAGAAGAGCGAGAGAGATGTTTCTCAGAGTAAGCCTAGGATCTTCTCACCCGTTTATTATGACATTCTGTGCCCTGTGGCAAGAATCAAGACTAGGGAGCCGACGTAGCTCAAGTGGTTGATCACCAGCTTCCCATGTACAAGGTCCCGGGTTTGATCTCCAGTGTCTCCCACAAAGAAACAAATCAAACAAATGAAAAAACCAGCTGTCATTGGGGAGTGGATGTAGCTCAGTGGTTGAGTGCCTGCTTCCCATGTACAAGGTCCTGAGTTCAATCCCCGGTACCTCCTCAAAAATAAATAAATAACTAGATAAATAAATAAATAAATAAATAAAAAATGCTTAAAAAGAAAAAAAAAGAATCAAAACTAGAGGAATCTCTTTTTCTCTACTCTGAGCCAAAATAATGTCACATCTTTAGGACTGTAGAATGCAAAGCTCTATGTGCCCAAGCCCAGTCCTCTGGTGAAGATTTTGAAATGGCCTCTCAGCAGACATCCTGGTAACCTCTGCCCGTTTCACCCAGCTGAGGAACTTCCCATGTAGGAGAAGAAAGGGTGAAAAACAGATATGGAAAGGTACTAGAGAGATGCCTAATAGAATTCCGAAAAAGTTCATTGATGTTGAATAGGGTTCTTGGGCTTATTTTGTCTAAGAAAAATGGATCTAAGAGAACAATGTGAACCAACCTTCAACTCCTTGTTCACATTCAGTAATTTGCAGTGTGATTTGAGAGGGAGAGACTAACCATTGGATCAGTAATTCTCCATCATAATAATCTAGTGAACATTTACTGAGCTTTTACTATGTGTTCAGGAACTGTTTTAAGCAGCTTACATGTGGTATTTAATTTAATCCTCTCAATTTTAGAAGTAACTGTTGGTCTTATGCTCATTTGACAGATAAAGAAACTGAGACTCAGTGAGGTAAATTAATCTCCACAAGTTTACACAGTTAGTAAGTGGCAAAGACAGAATTTACTTATCCTGTAGGCTTAATATTCTGAGATGTAATGCTTCATTCCCTGCCCCCCAATATTTACAGACATTTTAGTACACCTTAATAGTTATTATAAGGTTGTATTGCAAAAAGATGGATACTATTGTTTAAATGAATTTAGACTTTTAAAAAGAGAGCTTTCTCCTTCACTGGCATACACTGGCATCATCTTCTTAAAAGTGGTCATAGCTCTCCCTTTCCATTAACTTTATTGCCAAACAGCCCCTTCACCACCAGTCTTCTCTAGGGTGAGGAGAGAGGTCTTGGCAATATTCCAGACCCTACCTTCTAGGCATTCCACATACCTCCCACCCTCTCCAGTTCCTCCTGAAGAAGAGAGTACCTAGAATACAGCCTGAAGAGGGAGCACAAGACTGGGGTAAAATGAACTGTGCACATGCCCCTTCTCCTGGGTGTGGTGGGGGGAGGAACCTTCTTTCTTCACAATACCCTTCTGCCTCCGCCAGAAAAGGCGACTTGTTCTGCTGAGTAGGGATTCCCTAGAGAGTGGTGTTAAACCCAGATTGAGCTAAATGAATAGAAAGCTCTGGAAGGCAAAGATCTGCAATTCTTCATAAGGCAGCAGAGGGAACAGGAGAAATAAAGTAGCTAACATGCACTTGTGTTACAGTAGATCTTCCCTGTTATTCAATGCAGCTCACCCATATGGAGTGCCAAGGGAGAGGAAGTCTGAGGTTTGTTTTTATTCATATATTTTCAGCTTTGCTGTAGATATTGTTGTGTGTGGTAATTCCTAGGCAGATGTTACAATGTAGAGTTTTTCCCGGCGGTTTAGTTGGCACTTTTAACAGGATTCAGACTAAAGTCTTTCTCCTCAAAAGCCAGTTCAGTGATTGAGGCTGAAGGGAGCCCTCCTTTGAAATCCTCTCTTCAAAAACCAAGACAATCAGAGCCGTCTTATTTTCTTTATTGCCATGAGTTTGCTGTGATCCATCACAGGTTTAGGCCATAGGAAGCTCTCAAGAGATACACCATTCCCCAGGTGGGACGCACTCCAGCTATGGACCACAGAGATCCCCTTGTGAAATCCACAGAGAGGACCAATCTTTAAGGATACTACTGAGCCTGCAGGTTCCTAGAGCAGGATTTATGAGGCTGGGTGTTTGAAAGCAACAGTGCCAGTGAGCATTGCATTCCCTTCCCTATCAACCTCCTCGTTTCTTCCTTCTCCCCATTGACGTAGACTAAGTAAAAACCTGTTGTTTTCTGAATTCTAAAAATGTTGAAATTGGAGGGCAAATAAAGTGACAGCGTGGGTGAAGGCAGGTTAATCTGTTGAGTGCCCTTAATGTCATCCCATTATGAATTTCTGTAAGCAGTGCTTCTGAATTGCCAATTTTATCAGCCCAATGTAATTTTTTTGTGTGTGTGATAGAATAAGTATTGCACATCTCAGCCAACCTATGCTTTTCCTTCTCCCCAATTCCCAAAGGACTTTGAAGAAGGGAAATCAATAAATCAATTGGTACCTTGTCCAATACCCATTTCAATGACATCACAATGCCATTTGCTAAAGATCAGACATGAGTTACGGAAAGAGACTGAGCTGTTTCCATTTGATAATGTATCTCTTTGCCTTTGTGAACAAGGGGGAAAAAAGGAATGGTGGAGTATCTTTTTAAATAATAATTATTGCCTTGAACTTATCTAAACACAAAATACCAAAAAAAAAAAAAAAAGGTAATTATAGAGAGAATGATAAAATATCATTTATAATCCATGGTTCATTATAGTCAGTGGGCAGTGTTATCTAGGCTTCTCCTATATTTCATTCAAAAATGTTTCCCCTACTGTTTCTAAATCAACTTTTTAGAAATCAGTTTTTAGTTTTCAAATCGGATTTTAGAAATGTATATATTCATTACTCTTGGCCCTTAAATTGACAGATTTTAACACTTATAAATCTATAAACAAACACTTGAATACACGAAGTTAACTTTGATTTTTTTGGAGAAAAATTGCACAACTGGAAGAATGCTTTTATAATACCAGCAACCCCACCTTCTTTGTTCTATTTCGTGCATTCACTCATTTATATATTTGCATATATACAGTGATCTTAATTCGGGATAAAACAATGCAACTATTTTTAAGTGTCTCCCCAAATACTTCAAAGTTATATGTAACCATCTAAATTCAACCTCCCTTTGAGCCACCTGTAACCTCTTTTCACGCAGACTTTCCAGACTGTTATTATTACCATAGTATTAAAAAGAGTACGCTTACTAAGAACCCTAGAACATAATAACAACTACAAGGATAATGACAACAGTAAAATGCATTTCTAGTACCTTGAAGTCAAAACTGTACTAGACTGAAGGAAAGAAGCGGAGAGTTGCAGTGTAAGCACAGTATTCAGGGGCTTCCTCACCAGGAGTATGAGGTTGCTTCTACTCAGCTCAGGTTTCTTTCCAGTAAACCAAAATAGATGGTCTTTAAGGTTCCTTCCAAGCCTGAGATTCTCTGCTTCTATGCTTCTCTCTGAAGAGGCTTTGATGACTTGGCATAGGAAAGCCGTTATAAATTGTGGGTTTATGTATAAGGAGGTCTTGCCCTCTTTTATCAATGACCAGGAAGTTGATATTCTTTGACCAGGAAGTTACTACCCCCCAGCAAGAGTGTGCTGCCACACTGGGCCCAATGGGGGTGGGTGGGTTGGAAACCCAGCTAACTGCTCCTCCCTTAACCTTGGATTAGTGCTGTTCTCTAAACAGTGGTCATACCTTCAAAGGAAAGCTCCCAAGCCCTTACCTAAACCTATGGAGCCAGAAAAGGAGAAAATTTGCTGGTGATGCTACTGCAGCAGGGTCAGCAGGTCTCATCTGAACTCTTGTTTTGTTCTGGAGCCACCTAAAGCCTTTGGAAATAAACACCTTGGAAAATACAGTGGGAAGAGATTAAGTCACCTAAAATATTTAAAGTAAGGCTCAAACTTTGTGGATTAAGAGCAGTTCTCAGCCACATATATTTTTGCTTGGATATGGACAAAGGAGGTGATCTCCTCATCTGCAAATCTCCTCTGCCATATTTGGACCTAAAGAAAATATTTATTTCCCGCCTGTCTTCTTTGCTCTGCAACGCCGGGAATTGGTTCGGACTCGGCCCTATATGCACTTCTCTGCTCACAGCGCACACCTCGAGGTCAGGTGAGAAGGCCCCCGCGGTTCTCCGCGGCGCGTCCCAGGTTGATGCTGGCACCTGGGTCGAGCTGAGGCCGGGACCCGGGCGGGCCTGACGCCCACAGCGACCCCCCCTACTAGGAATCCCGGGCAGCACCGGTGTCGGGGACCGGGATGGCACAACAGCCTCCCTGCTGCCATCTCCGTGGTGCCTTCGCGGGTGGGATGAGCTACCTGCCGCCGGCGGGGTCGACCAGCTCCCGGCGGAAGTGCTCGGTCCGGGTATCGAGCATTTTGCTGCACAAGCAATTAGCCGCAAATAAACATCTGAAACAGCGGCTCAGTAAACCCAGTGCCCGCCGCGCGTCTAAGACGGGCGGGGCTGCGGGGGAGGGGTGTGAGTGGAGGGGAAGATGCGAGGCCCAGGAAGGAGCCGGGTGGGGTTAGGGACCAGGGAGGTGCCCCAACACGCGCTCCCCGAGTTCAGAGGCTCTTCATAAGTTACCAACAAAGTCAGGCCGATTCCTGGAGAGGTAATCGACCATCCTCGTTATTCCGCGCTGCTCTGTTCCACCCGGATCAGCACGCACGTAGGTGGTCAGCACAGCCCACTCCGACTCTGGATGCCCTTCGAGACCGGACCTGGGGAGCGAGCGCCTCCACCGCCTGCGCCCACTTTGCACCTGCCAGCTTTGGTACCCCTGATAGTTAGTGGGGAACTTCGAGTATCTGAAGTCAAAGACTGAGGTGAGCAGAGGAGTCCCGTAGTCCCCAGACCTCGCCTTGGGGCCTTACCTCCCGGGTCTTGGGTCCAAGCAGCGCCCGAAAGGCAGAGCCGCTTGGGGTGAGGGACACAGGAGAGAACTTGTTTCCAAAGCGTGAGGATGCCAGCACGTGCTCGGGATTTCCCGCCAGGGGTGAGCGGTGGGGCGGCTGCGGCCAGCCGGCAGCTTGCGAGCGCATGTTAGAGTGAGAGCACGCCACTGGGCCCGAACAGCCATAAATTCTGCCAGAGTGGGTGCTGGCCTGGGTACCCACGGGCAGGGTGGATGGGTAGGGAGCGGAACACTGAAGAATGTCACCTGGGAAATCAAATTGGGAAATCTAGCCCAATCCTTGGGGTATTTCATGTAGAATAAACCGTTGGAATATACCAGTCGTATACATACTTAACATGGATATGGGCATTTTTTAAAATGAGAGGAAATAAAGGGCTGAAGATTTGACTCGAATGCTAGCCGCCCTTCCTATAGGCCGAGGGCGGTTCTGTGCGTTTCGCGAGGTGCAGTGGCTGTCACTGGGCAGCGCCCAGCGCCGCTGAAGCCGTGACCCACTGACCCAGGCAGAAAGCCGGCAGCCTGGGCTCCGCCTGGGCTTCTGTGCTCCACGGGTGGTATCCACCGCCAAGGCGGGGGCTTACCTAGGGTGTCACACGGGTTGGTGGTGTCCGCAACTGGGCTCGGACGGCGGACTGAGTTCAAAGGAATTAGGGGAAATTGAGGTTGACGCACCCGGCGTCGCCGGCGACCTGAATGCAGAAGCCGCCTCTGCAGCCTTTCCCATATGGTGCTCCGTGGGTCAAGCACGCCACGGGACTGAACGACCTTCTGGTACCTCGGGTGCTTTCTTGCCCGCCAGGGCTGAGCCGAGTGCGGAGAGCTGAAGTGCTCTCAGCCGCTCACTGTCAGTGCCCAGCTTAGGTGACTGGCCAGGTGCCGGGGCCATGGCCCGGGGTGGGCGTAGGGGGAGAGGGATTCGTCTCTCGCGTGCTTCCCTTTGCTCTCTTTCTTAACAGAATAGGCAAATAGGCGTTTTGGCAATTGGGCTGTCAAAGAGACATTCTTTCTAAACTACCTCCCTCCAGATTTTTCTTGGAGGTATTGCAACTACACCCCTCCCCTTTCTCTAACTCCCTCCTCCATTTTCCGGGAAAAATGAGTGATAGTGTTAGTGTTACTACAGTTACTAGTACTAGTGTTACTGTAACACTAATAATAGTGTTAAGAAGCAACTAAGCCAGGTGATTGTAGCAGAGCCGCAGGCCAAGTGCGTGAGGAAGGGGTTTAGGTATAGGGCTAGGTGTTTTTTTTGTGTGTGTTGTTTGTTTGTTTTCTGGAGTTGCTGATATCTGCCGGTTGCGAAGGGGCAGGTCTTGGCGAGTAAGACGCGGGCCTGGTGACAGCCCCAGCGCGCCCGCACTGTGCGCACCTCGCCCGGGCAGTGTCCGGACTCCCTGTGTCTAGAGGCAGCCTTGGCTCTGCCAGGATCAGACTTCCAAGGAGGCAGAAGAAGTAGACAGTCTCTCTCCTTTGTCCTCTCCTCTACCCTTCCGCACAATTTTTCCTTTTTTTTTTGGTAGTCCTGCTGTAATCGGCCAGAAACCCGAAGCTGCGATGAAGGAGTCGTGAGCTACTCCGGGAACTGGCACTGCCGTCCTTGATTTAGCAACTACTGGGAGTGGGAGGCAGAGGAGGGTCAAAGGGGCATCCGCTTTTCAGCGAGTACCTGGTTTACTTCCCGCAGACGCTGGGCGGGAAAAACTCGAACCAGAGGGCTCCCTGGGGTGGCTTTTTTGAGCAGGTAATTCTGCGGTGGGGCAGAGAGCTGGTGACTGACACTCTCGGTGATGGCGACCAGGCTGGGCAGTGCCCTTTCCGGATATGAAGATGATTAACCTCCGGCTCTAGCCTGGGGTGGGACTCCCGCTCCCACTCCCGGCTCCCCGTCGCAGGGATTAGGGTCCCTCCTTCCAAAGTCGTCCCGAAGGTCGCGCAGTCAGGCACCTTCCCTGCCTCCGCGATGAGAGGCCTTTCCTCCGAGCGGGGTGCTGGGGGGCAGAGAGGAGACGCAGACTGGTCCCTTGCCGAGGCGCGCCTCGCCGAGTCGGGTTCACCCGGCGGTTCCCCGCGGTCTCCCGGGTCACCTCCCCCCCGAAACCACTTGTCTGAAACTTACCAGATTCCAACCTTAAGGCAGGAAAAAAAGTGTTTCATATACAAACCGATCAGGGTATTTGCAGATAATTGCGAATGTCAAATACTCGGGCGTGATGACAAAGTGCAGAGATTGCCAGGGCCTGAGTTCGGCCTGACGGGTGGGGGCTCCTGGCGGGGCTCCCGGGCCACCTCACGCCTGCCCCGAGGATAAGAAGGGGCGGGGGGGAGAACCAGGCGGCTGCAGCTGCCCACAGCTCTTTTAACTAAAACTGCTGTTTCTCCCACCGATCCGCTGTGGAGACGATTCATGGATTCATTCAGAGTACACACTGAAGACCCGCGCGAGAAGGCGATGCACCAGCTCACCCCCCAATCCTCCCCTCCCCCACAAACACACCAGGTAGGATGAACACGCTAGCGGGGTTGCAGGGCCTTAGTTGAACTCTCAGACCCAAAGCAGAGACCCTTGCCCCACCTCTTCGAGAGCTAACTCCAGATTGTCCCCTCCCTGCGTCCTGACAAATTAAAGAGAAGGATGAGTCACAGGCCACTTTGGGGCCAACGGCTGCACCCTTCTGGTGCCGGGGTCAGTCAGTCCTTCAGTCATAAAGACGGACCGCAGGGAAAAAAAAAACCCTCGGCCCATTCACTCCATTCTTCCCATCCCGGTTGTAGGGGGTTGCGAGTGCCCAGGAGCCGCGGGTATTCGGCCCTCCAGAGCCAACCGGTCAAGGCCTCAGCTACAGGGAAGGCTGCCTTCCGCAGCAGCTTTCGGGACAACTCCTCCGAGAGTCCCCGCAGGCACGCTCAGAAGGCTTCAAGCACTGCAAATCTGAGAGGGAGGGAGAATACAGAGAGAGAGAGAGAGAGAGAGAGAGAGATGGGTTACTCTTGTTGGATTCTAAATTTACTGAAAACCGAGGGGGTCGATTATGAATGATACTAAAATGTTGATGGCAGAGTAGTGGAGAGGTGGGAGAGGAGAGCAGTTGAGGTGCCCACACCCTACACACTGCCATAGCATGAACTGCAGGCAACAGGGCTCTGGGCCAAAGTGTGTGTGTGAGGGGGCTGCCTGACCTTTACCCTACTGCTCCTTTCTGAAGAATTTGGTGCAGATATTTTTGAAGGGGGGAGGGGAGGAGGATGGACAAGTGAGTGTCCGGGTGCAGCCCAGCTGCCAAGAGAGGAAAGTCCAAGAGAGCACATTGGATCATCTGTCGCCAGTCCCTGCCCTTAGCCCCCTCCTTTTCATTGAGTGCCTGAAGTCAGAGCATCCCTGGAAGCTTTTAAAGTTTTACACTCCAAATGCCTGAGGTTTCCAATGATGACAAATTGGAAAAACACTTCCCCTCAGCCTAGCACCTAAGACTAAGGGGGGGGGGGGCGCAGTGGGCTACTGGATTCACAATTGGGGAAAGGGAGAGACTGGCTGCCTTGCTGGGGCTAGGGAAGGAGGGGGGCCTAAGGTCTCAGGCTGGGGAGCTCTCTGGAAGCTGGGAAGCCAGATCCGCAGAAGTCGGGGGCCTGGCTCCTTTGCTACATACAGGCCATCAGGAGCTTTCTGGGTATCCAGCCCTTCAAACCCTTACTAGGGAGGTCTTTACTGGAAGTCACCAGGGTTGAGCAGGGCAACCAGCTCTGCAGGCGACTCTTCCGGCTGGGTCCAGTGAGTCTGGTGTAGATGGACAATAGCGTCTGTACCCAGATGGTGGCCAACCAGGGCCAGCACATATAAGATTCTATTTGACTTTCCAAATCAAAGTGCATTGGGGTCTAAAGAGCTCAGGGCACAGAACTGTCTTAATTAAATCTGTTATAAACAGACAAATCACCCCTTGCTCTTGTACTTAGAGCTGGGAGATTGCACAGAATCTGGCAGAAAAGACAAAAAAATTAATTAAAATGAAGTTTCCACATCCTAAGAAAACAGCTGAACAGAAACCAAAACATGGGATAGCAGGGAGGAATGTGTAAGCTTAAAAGCTAGGGACACCTTTGGGTTCCCAGAGCAGCACTGTCAGAGGTGGCAGGAAGGGGTGGTTATTTTCCACCTGGAGCAGTGGAAGGGCAGGGAGGACACCCAGTATTTGGAGGAAACTGAGATGCCCATCATTGAAGCTCTGAGTTAACCTGCTTAGCCTGGCGCCCTTACTTCCATCTTTCCCTGCCACCGGTCAAGACTTCCTGGCACCTGTAGGACAGAGCCGGGAGGACTCGTCCTCCCTCAGCTTGATTAGAAGGGGGGAGGAGGGTAGCTGCCTTGAACACCTTAAGTATGTGGACACAGGGACCCGCCGCTGAG
>JAQZBX010023552.1:0-30761 GCA_029593785.1 Cabassous unicinctus | reverse complement strand
GTTATTGCGAGAGGTGAATGGATCATGCCCAAGGGAAGGGCTCATGGGGGGAAGCGTGACTGTCACCTGGTGTGTGCCCAGGGGGAACACAATGAATTGGGTCCCCCTCCCCGGAGGGACCTAGGGGCACAGGTTTCTGCGCAGCCTGGGGGTTTTGCAGAGACCCCAGCACTTTGCAAGTGAAAATGTGTATTCAATCCCAGAGATGTTCATCTTAGGCACTTTGCTTTCTTTAGATCTAAGCCCTGGTAAGTTATTTGAGCCTTTAATTTTCTCTCTTCCTCTCCTGTTTTACTTCTTTCTGCTTTCTTGGAGTACACAGGGCAGGTAAGGTCTGGGGTCTAGGGGCCCATTCCCACTGTGATTCCTCCTGGCTGTGTTAACTTCAGTTCTTTTTTTAATAAACTTTATTTTGATCATTTAATAATTGAATATATAAACAATAATTTAAAAATAAAAAAACATTGGATAAAAACATTTCTGCATTAAATGTACTAGATACAAATAATTTTTTTTTTGAATCATGCAATATGGTACACAAAAGATTTGGTTCATAGTAACACAGTCATACAGTATTTGTCCTCTTGTGTCTGGCTTGCTTTGCTCAAAATAATGTCCTTAGATTCATCCATGTTGTCAGGTGCTTTATGACTTCATTTCTTCTTACAACTGCATAATATTCCATTGTGTGTATACCCCACAGTTTGTTTATCCGTTCATCAGTTGATGGACACCTGGGTTGTTTCCAACTTTTGGCATTCATGAATAATGCCGCTGTGAATATCGGTGTGCAGATATCTGTTCATGTCACTGCTCTCAGTTTTTCTGGATATGTACCCAGTAGTGGTATTGCAGGGTCACATGGCAAGTTTATATTCAACTTCTTTAGGAAGTGCCAAACAGTCCTCCACAGTGGCTGTACCATTCTGCATTCCCACCAACAGTGAATAAGTGTTCCTATCTCTCCACATCCTTTCCAGCACTTTTGGTTCTCTCTGACAGGGGAGGATAATTGGTGCATGGTATCAGTGATGGGGGATACATGGGAGGAAGCTCACCTGGGCATACATATAAGGCATGTAATTTTGTTTAAATGTTCATGGGTCATTGCCATGGTTGGTGGAGATTCATACAATAACCTAAAGAATGTCAAATTCCCATCCTGTAGAGCTCTGCCATATTCTCTAATAGGTCAGCAAGAATCATCAAGTACAGGGGCAATGACTAGTGAAGGAGGATGGTCTCCTGATGATGGGCCCTTGATACTGAGGACTGTTTGTATGAACCTTTACTCTTCAAATTGAAACTTAGTATTGTAGGGTGTCTAAGAGTTGCCTCCTGGAAGCCTCCTTGTTGCTCAAATGTGGCCTCTCTCTAAGCCAAACTTAGCATATAAATACATTACCTTCCCCCCAGCGTGGGACATTGCAGCTGGGGATGAGCCTCCCTGGCACTAAGGGATTACTATCAAGCACCAACTCGCAGTGCAACTGGAAAAAGACCTTGACCAAAAGGGGGAAAAGGTAAAGAAGAATGAGTTTATATGGGTAAGAGACTTAACAGTGAGTCAGAAGGTTATTCCAGAGGTTATGCTTATGCACATCTCAGCAGGATCTCTTTGACTGCCAAAGTAGATACTACCCTCTGGACACATCCACACAATAAAGTCAGGGCAGACAGCTCAAGAGTTTGGTGCTTTGCCAGTGGGTCCTACTTTGGAATTTATGCTCCCCTGAGTGACAGAGTTGGACTCAGTTATGGTTTCCCTACACATGGTTCTTCTGTCTTATTTGAACCTATAATTATTGCTAAAGTTAGTACTGTGGAGGCCTGTGCACCCTCCATGCAAGTTGGGAACAGGCCGGGGCTTCTTCCAAGGGTAGCCTGGGGAAGCTTGAAATTAGATAGTTAAAGCTGCAAATCTATCTGTGGATTTACCACATTTTGTTATCCATGCACCAGTTAATAGATATTCCTATTTTTTTCCCCAGTTTTTGCTGCTATGAACTTGCCCCAGGAATCATTGCACAGACATGATTTCATTTGTCTAGGATAGATTTCTCAGAGTGGAATTAACAAGAATTATGGTAAGTTTATACTTTTAAGAAACTGACAATTGTTTCTCAAAGTGTCAGCACCATTTTGCATTCTTATCAGAAATGTATGAGGGCTACAGTTTTTCCACATCTTTACAGATGGTATTATCTCTCTTGATTTTAGCCATTCTAGTATGTGTATATGATAACTCATGGCAGATTTTAATTTGTATTTCCCTAGTGATGAATGTTTCTTCTTTGGTAAATGTGTATTCACATATTTTCCCATTTTTAAGTGCTGTATGACATTTTTTTAAAATCAATTTTATTGATACGTATCAACAAAGCAATCAGTTCATCCAAAGTGCACAATCAGTGATATTTGGCACAATCACATAGTTATGCAACCATCACCTCAGTCATTGTTAGAACATTTTCATTATTTTAATAATAATAAACAAACAAAAAAAAACAAATAAGAAAATCCATCACCTCTTGATCTCTTTATGCTTCCCCTGTTGTCCACAGCTCCCATTTCTGGCTATTTTTGCACAAATACTTTTATCTTTCCTATATAAATTGATTTTTATTTACATTTTATATAAATGGAATCATATACTATGTTACACAATACATTTAGTTAATAGTAATGCAGTCTTTCTGTATTTGTCCTTTTGTGTCTGGCTTGCTTCACTCAGCATACTGTCCTCCAGGTTCGTCCATGTTGTCATATGCTTTACGACTTCATTTATTCTTATAGCTGTATAATATTCCATCGTGTGAATATACCAAAGTTTGTTTATCCATTCATTAGTTGATAGACACCTGGGTTGTTTCCAGCTTTTGGTAACCATGAATAACACTGCTGTGAACATAGGTGTGCAGATGTCCATTCGTGTCACTGCTGTCAGTTCTTCTGAGTATATACCCAATAGTGGTATTACAGGGTCATGTGGCAAATCTATATTCAACTTCTTTAGGAACTGCCAAACAGTCCTCCACAGGGGCTTAACCATTCTGCATTCCTTTCAGCAGTGACTAAGTTGTGTTCTCATATTCATTTGTCTCAATACATTTACTGATTTCACTTGCAATTTCTTCTTTCATCCACTGATTATTTAGGAGTGACTTGTTTAGCCTCCACACATTTTTGAATTTACCTTTTTCCTGTTTGTTATTGAATTCCAGTTTCATTTCCTTAGGATCTGAGAAGGTGCTTTGTATGATTTCAGTTGTTTTATATTTATTGAGAGCTGCATTGTGCCCTAACATGTGGTCTATCCTGGAGAATGATCCATGGGCATGTGAGAAGAATGTATAACCCGCTGAGTTGGATGCAGGATTCTGTATATGTCTTTTAGATCTAACTCATTTATCATATTGTTTAAGTTCTCTATTTCCTTGTTGATCTTCTGTCTAGTTGTTCTGTCTAATGATGTGAGTGGTGTGTTGAAGTCTCCAACGATTATTGTAGAGATGTCTATTTCTCCCTTCAGTTTGTCCAGTTTGTCCAATGTATTTTGAGGCACCCTGATTAGGTGCATAGATATTTATGTCTGTTATATCTTCCTGGTGGATTGTCCCTTTTATTAATATTAAATGGATTTCTCTGTCTCTTAACATTTTTTGCATTTAAAGTTTCTTTTGTCCGATAATAGTATAGCTACTCTTGCTCTTTTTGGTTACTATTTGCATGGAGTATCTTTTTCCAACCTTTCACTTTCAGCCTGTTTGCATCCCTGGGTCTAACATGGGTCTCTTGTAAGCAGCATATGGCATGCTCATGTTTTTTTATATTCATTCTGTTAGCCTTTATCTTTTGATTGGTGAGTTTAATCCATTCACATTCATTGATATTACTGTAAATGCATTATTTATTTTCACCACTTTATTCTTTGGTTTTCATTTGTCATATATTTTGGTCTGTCTTTTTACTCTTCTGGTTATCCTTTCTGATGCTGTTTCTTCTGTTCTCCCCTCCAGGCCTCTCTCTCCTGTCTTTTCCTTTCAGTCTCTAAAGCTTTCTTTAATAATACCTACAAGATGGATTCTTTATTACAAACTCTCATAGTTTCTGTTTGTTTGTGAATATTTTATACTCACTTTCATATTTAAAGGACAATTTTATGAATGCAGAATTCTCGGCTGGCAGTTTTTCTCTTTCAATCTCCTAACTGTATCACACCACTCTGCTTGCTTCCATGGTTTCTGATGAGAAATCTGCACTAAGTCTTACTTGGTGTCCCTTATAAGTGATGGCTTGTTTCTCCCTTACTGCTCTCAGAATTTTCTCTTTATCTTTGACAGCTGACATTCTGAGTAGTATGTTTCTTGGAGTATGTCTATTCACATTTATTCTGATTGGGGTAAGGTGGGCTTCTTGAACATGTAGGTTCATTTCTTTTGTGTGAGTTGGGAAATTTTCAGCTATTATTTCCTCAAATACTCTTTTTGCCCCTTTTCCCTTCTTTTCTCCATCTGGAACACCTATGGCATGTATATTGTTGCTTTTTGTGTTATCAATTCCCTGAGCCCCTGCTCAATTTTTTCCACTTTTCCTCCCTCTGCTCTTTTTTCTCTTCAAATTCAGCTGATCTGTCATATGCTTTTCAACTTCATATCTTCTTACAGCTGCATATATTCCATAATGTGAATAAATACATACACTTCTCAATTAAAAACTGGATACATGTAATTTTTTTTGAATCGAACAATATGTTACATAATATATTTGGTTCATAGTAATGCAGTCATACAGTATTTGTCCTTTTGTGTCTGGCTTGCTTCACTCAACATAATGTCCTCCAGGTTCATCCATGTTGTCATAAGCTTCACAGCTTCATATTTTCTTACAGCTGCATAATATTCCATTGTGTCAATAGACCAGTTTGTTTATCCATTCATCGGTTGATGGACACCTGGGTTGTTTCCAACTTTTGGCAATAGTGAATAACACCACTATGAACATAGGTGTGCAGATGTTTATTCGTTTCACTGCTCTCAGTTCTTCTGAGTATATATGCAGCAGTGGTATTGCAGGGTTACATGGCAAGTCTATATCCAACCTTTCTAGGAACTACCAAACAGTCTTTCACAGTGGCTGTATCATTCTGCATTCCCAGCAACAGTGAAAAAGTGTTCCTATCTCTCCACATCCTCTCCAACATTTGTGGTTCTCTGTCTTTTTAATAGTGGCCATTCTGACAGGTATGAAATGAGAACTCATTGTAAGTTTGATTTGCATTTCCTTAATATTAGCAATGTTGAGCATTTTATCGTGTATGGTTTTTTTTTGTTATTTGTATTTCTTCTTTGGAAAAACGTCTATTCAAATGTTTTGCCCATTTTTTACTCAGGTCATTTGTCTTTTTATTGTTGAGTCACCACGTTGACAAAGTCTTGTGAGGTGCAAAAGTATTCCATTTTGAGGAGGTCCCATTTATCTATTTATTTCTTCTGTTGCACGTGGTCTGGATGTAAGGTCCAAGAAACCATCACTTGCCACAAGATCTTGAAGATGTTTTCCTACATTTTACTCTAGTAGTTTTATGGTCCCAGCTTTTATATTTAGGTCTTTGATCTATTTTGAGTTAATTATTGTTTAGGGAGTGAGATAGGGGTCCTCTCTCATTGTTTTGGTTATAGATATCAAGTTTTCCCAGTACCATTTGTTGAAGAGGCTGTTTTTTCCCATTAACATGGACTTGGTAGGTTTATCAAAAACCAGTTGACCATAGGCGTAGGGGTTTATTTCTGGGTTTGCAATTCTATTCCACTGATCAATGTGTCTATCTTTATGCCAGTACCAGGCTGTTTTGACCACTGTAGCTTTGTAATATGTTTCAAGGGTAGGCAGTGAAATTCCTCCCATGTCACTCTACTTTTTTAGAATGCTTTTGGCAATTTGGGTACACTTTCCCTTCCAAAATGAATTTGGTAGTTGCCTTTTCTTTTTTTTGAAATTAATTTCTTTTTATTTTTTAAAAGATACTTAAATTACATAAATGCTACACAAAAAATATAGGGAATCCCATATGCCCTATTTTCCACACCTCCCACACCCTCCCTCATGAACATCCTTCATTAGTGTGGCACATTCATTGCAATTGATAAATGCATCCTGGAGCATTGTCGCTGAGCATGGGCCATAGTTCACCTTGTAGTTTACACTCTCTCCCACAAAATTCTGCAGGTTATGGGAAGATATAGATTGGCCTATATCTGTCATTGCAATGTTTTTCATGATGATTCCCAAGTCCCAAAAAGGGTCCCATATTATACCTGTTTTTCCCTCTCTCTGCCCCTAGAGCCTCCAGAGGCCACTGCCTCCACATCAATTTTGTAATTTCTTCCATTGCTAGAATCACAATAATTATATAGTGGAATACCAGTGAATTCACTATAGTCCATAGTTCATTCCTCAATCCAGGATTTTGGGGTGTTGATGTCCACTCCACCTCTAATTGAGAGTGGGCTTCAATCCCATACAGATGATGGATGAGATTCTCTTGCTTGCATTTTCTTGTTATGGTGGTTGTCAATCCTCACCATCTTGTTAGTTGTCCCGGGTGAGCTCAATGAACTAGAGAGTAGGTATTGCAATTCTGCTGAGGCTCAGGGCCCAGCTGGCATATGGGCAGCCCAAAGATTCCAGTCTCTTGGATGTATACCTACAAACTCCAGCACCAAATATAGGTTTAAATAGAAGGGACAGATGAGCCATGTGTAAGGAAGCTATAACTGAGTCCAGCTCTGTCACTCTCAGGAGTACAAACTCCAAAGTAGGGCCCACTGGCAAGGCACCAAACTCTGGAGCTATCTGCCTTCATCATAAGACCTGGGTTTCTCCAGAGCCCTCAGGGGCCCCACTATTTGGGGGTAGTATCCACTTTGGCAGTCTGTGAAATCCTGCTGAGATATGCATAAGTGTTACCTCTGGGTTGACCTCCTGACTCACTTTGAAGTCTCTTAGCCATATAAACTCATTTTTCTTTACCTTTTCCCCATTTTATTCGAGGTCTTTTTTCCAGTTGCAGTGCTAGTTGTTGCTTGGTAGTAATCCCTTGCTGTCAGGGAGGCTCATCCCTGGAAGACATGTCCCACACTGGGGGGGGGGTGGTATTGCATTTATATGCTGAGTTTGGCTTATAGAAAGGCCACATTTGAGCGAAAAAGAGACCCTCATGAGGCAATGCTTAGGCACGCCACAACACTGGGCTCAGTTTCAATTTCAAGAGCAAAGGCTCACAAGCATAGTCATCAATATCAAGGACCCATCAGTGGACCATCCTCCTTTGCAAGTCATTGCCCCTGCACTTGGGGAACTGTTGCTGCTCCATTAGAGAGCATGGCACAGCTCTCCAGGATGGGAATTCAATATTAACTCAGTTATTGTGTGAATCTCCACCTACTGTGACAATGTCCCATGAACATTTGAACACATTTATATACCTTATATATATGTCCCGGTGAACTTCCTACCATATATCCCCCATCACTGACATCCCACACCAATGACGCTTCCCTGCCCTAGTTGTAACTCTTCTGTGATCCAAAGCTTCTTCACAAATGAAGCCAATAAGACAACCAGCAAGATTGTGGTAAAGAGCTCCTAGAATCAGCTCCTGCTATGGGACAGTTGGTGATCACCCAGAGCTATCTAGAGCACTTGTTTGGGGGCTTCAGGTGGTCAGAAGTACATTCTTGAAAGAATAGAAGGAGGAAATTGCCCATCTGCAGAGAAGATTCATAACTAGAGCACTCATTGCCATGGAGGCCGGTGCCCATATTCCACTGGAGGTACAAGCCACCTCGAGAGCTGTTCCACAGCTGGAATTGGAAGCTCCACTTCCCAAAAATGGGGGAGGAAGAGACAGTTGGGCACCAACTTCAGCTGCTGATTGGTGAATTCAGCGGAAATGGAACTTCCAATTCCTGCCACAGAATAGTTCCTGGAGTGGCCTGCACTGCCAAAGTAGGATGATCACTGGCCTTTGAAGCATGGCCTATAGTTTTCCAGAGAGGCTGGCACAGCTCCCCCCAGCTTCCTCCCTGCCCGAGGTATGTCTGGGGCTTAGGCTAGAGTGGCAATCTGATCTAGATGGAAAGAAGCCAGTCCCTACCAGCACTGTGGTTTTCAATCAGCCCCGCTTTCCCTCAAGTCAGGCATGGAGTTAAGATGGCGGCTACCAGCCTCTTTCTGACTTGGACAGGGTCATACTTTGGCTATTAGGATTATACTTTAGCCCCCAAAATGGGAGAAAGAGATGGTTGGCCACTGATCTCAGCTACGGATTAGTAAATTTGGCTGGATAAAGTATAACCCTAAGAACAGCTAAAGTTTGAGCCTATCCAAGTCAGAAGGAGGACAGTAGCTGACATTTTGACTTCACCCCCAGCATGAGGGGAAGCTGGGCTGTCTAAAAATCACAGTGATGGTAGAGACTGGTTTCTTTCACCAAGATTGGCCTGCAGCCCTAGCCTAGGCTTCAGCACCACTTCTAGCAGGAAGGAACCTGGAGGGCCCTGCACCAGCCTATCCAGGTGACTGCAGATACATTTAGCTGGGACAGACAGAATAATCAGAAGTCTACTGGGGCAACTGCAGTCATCTTGGACCTGCACTGCATAGATTGCTCCCCAGTACTGCAGCTCCACCCCCTCTCCAGGAAGGGGAGAATGGGGTATGAAGCTCCATCAGTCTCTGTGGGCAAGTAGAGTCTAGGCCTGCATGAGTTGGATTATTCCACACAGCTCTGGCTCTGTCCCTGCCCCTGGCAAAGGAGAAAGTTGTGAGAAACTTCATTGGTCCTTGGGGTAATGAGGGCAGCTTGAGCCTCCACAGCTTAAAGCACCAACTACATCCTTGGCTCCTTCTACACAACCAGCAAGGGAGAAAGGGCAGGAAGCCCTAAACTGAAGAGAAAAACTACACCCAGAATAAATAGGTCTAGTAAGCTAGATGCCAAGACACCAACAAAAATTTACAATCCACAATGTACAATTTATAAAATTTACAATAAACAGGAAGATATGGCCCTGTTAAAGGAAAAAGATAAGCCTCCAGATGACATGAAGAGATGAGACAACTAATCAACTAATTATTAAGAAGATTTGTTCAAACAAATCTCCTTAATAAATTCAATGAGATGGCTGAAGAAATTAAGGATATTAAGAAGACATTGGATGAGCACACAGAAGAATTTGAAAGCATACATAGAAAAATTGCAGATCTTATGGGAATGAATGGAGCAATACATGAAATTAAAAATACACTGGAATCATATAATAGGAGATTGAGGAGGCAGAAGAAAGGATTGGTGAGGTTAAAGAAATGGCCTCTGAAAGCAAACATACAAAAGAACAGATGAAGAAAAGAACAGAAAAAATTGAACAGGGTCTCATGGAACAAAATGACAGCAAGATACATGCAAACATACATGTCATGGGTTTCCCAGAAGGAGAAGAGAAGGGAAAAGGGGCAGAAGGCATATTTGAAGAAATAATAGTAGAAAATTTCCCAACCCTATTGAAGAACATAGATATCCATGTCTAAGAAGCACATCATACTCCCTTCTGAAAAAATCCAAATAGACCAACTTCAAGACACATACTAATCAGAATGTCAAATGCCAAAAACAAATAGAGAATTCTGAGAGCAGCAAAAGAAAAGCAATGCATAACATATAAGAGATACCCAATAAGATGAAGACCTGATTTCTCACCAGAAACCACGGAGACAAGAAGACAGTGGTATGATATATTTAAGATAGTGCAAGAGAAAGACTTCCAGGCTAGAATCTTATATCTGGCAAGATTGTCTTTCAAAAATGAGGGTGAGTTTAGAATATTCACAGATAAACAGAAACTGAGAGAGTTTGTAACCAAGAGACCTACTTTGCAGGAAATACTAAAGGATGTGCTACAGCCTGAAAAGAAAAGACAGGAGCAAGAGGCCTGGAAGAGAGTCTAGAAATAAGATTATATCAATAAAAGTAACCAAAAGTGTCAAAAGAGTGGTGAAAATAAAATACGACATATAAAAGCCAATATTCAGGAATAAACTTAACCAACGATATAAACTACTTGTATTCAGAAAACTGCAACTCGTTGTTAAAGGAAATTTTAAAAAGACCTAAATATTTGGAAGAACATTCCATGCTTATGGAATGGAAGACTAAGTATCATCAAGATGTCAATTCTATTCAAATTGCTGTACAGATTCAATGCAATCCCGATAAAAATTCCACCAGCATTTTAAAAATAAATGGAAAACATGATTATTAAATTTATTTGGAAGAGTAAGGGGTCCTGAATAGCCAGAAACATCTTAAAAAGGAAAAGCAAAGTTGGAGGACTCTCATTTCCGGACTTTCAGTCGTATTACCTAGCTACAGTGGTAAAAACAGCATGGTACTGGCATAAAGACAGACACATAGACCGTTGGAACCTAACTGATGGTTAAAAACAGACCCTCACATCTATGATCAAGTGATTTTTGACTAGCCTTTCAAATGTACCCAGCTCAGACAGAACAAAGCATTCAACAAATGGTGCTGAGAAAACTGGATATCCATAGCAAAAGAAGGAAAGTGGACCCCTTTCTCACACCTTATACAAAAAATAACTCAAAATGAATAAAAAACCTAAATATAAAAGCAAGAACCATAAAGTTTCTAGAAGAAACTGTAGGAAAATATCTTCAAGACCTGGTGGTAGGTGGTGGATTCTTAAAGGAGATAAGAGGATGACTGAGCTGGACTACTGATATTTAATGTATGTAGAAGTTTTAATTAGGTTTACTATAAAAGTGTGGAAATGTAGAGTTGATGGTGACACATTAGAGTGAGTAACAGCTGGTTTATAATTGGGGATATGGCTGAAAATGTAGTCTAGGGACATAAATGCCAATTGACAGAAAGCTAGGGAATAATCTAGGGACTGAATATTACAGTAAACCCAGAGGTAGGTGAGAATTGTGGTTGATGGTACAGATGAAAGAGTGTCCTTTGTGAGTGAGAACAGATGTACATCCCTATTGCAGGGTGGTGGACATGTGGAGAAGCATGGGAAAAGTACAACTGGAGTGACCTATGGACTGTGGTTATCAGTAATAGTGTAATAATCTTGCATCTATGCCAAAGATGTACTGTGTTGATAATGGGGGAGTATGGAAAATGTGTGCCAAATGTATGCTGTGGACCTGGTAATAATCAGATGATATTATCTCATAATGTGTAACAAATGTTGAACCGCGGTGTGGTGGGTTGATAGAGGGGTGTTGTATGGGAATTCTGCACTTGTACATGATTGTTTTGTAAGTGTACAACTTCTGTCATAAAAATATATTTAACAAATAATAATGGGGTGGGTTGGGGGAAAATACACCAAATATAAGATAAGGACTATTATAGTAGTAAGATTTTTTTTTTCTTTTCTTCTTTTTTTTTTCAGTCTTTAGTAGTAAGATTTTGAGAATATTCTTTCATAATTTGTAACAAATGTCTCACAACAATGCAGGGTGTTGATGGAGGGTTGATGTATGGGACCACTGTATGATGTTATGTATGTTTGCTTTGTAAGTTCACAAATTTTACTATACACTTATTGTTTATGTATGTTCATGCATAAATGATATAATAATAGGGTGGGTTGGGGGAAAATACTTTGGTTAGTAGTAATATTTTGAGGATGCTCTTTAATCAGCAGTTAAAAAGGTTTAACAACAATGCAAAGTATTGGTGGTAGGGTGAGGTATGTGAGCCCTGTATGATGTTACGTATGTTTGTTTTGTAAGTCCATAAATATTGTTATACACTTACTGTTTATGTATGCTCATGTATGAGGGATATAATTCAATAAAGTAAAAAAAAAGCCATTAAAAGAGCCAAATACAGTTAATAGAAAAATGAAAGTATAATGATAGGTTTAAATATAAGAAATAAAATACATAAAAATTTAAAAGAACTAAAACTAAAATAAGATTAAAAGTTTGGGATAGTAAAAAATAATGAAAAATATTAGAAAAAAATTTTTTTGAAATTTTGCCTTTCTTCCCTGTAATATTTGTTGTCCTGTATGTAGAGTGACATTTTATTCCATTTATTCCAGTGTTTTACTTTTCTTCATTTTGTTTTCAAGGAATTTTAGCTCATAGAAAGTCAGGTACAGAATACAGGGGACCCCCATATACCCAAATCCTCCCCCTTTTCCCCCTTTCTGTATTAATACTTTTTTATATGTGGGTGGTACCTTTGTTACAACTGACATACAACTAGTTGAATATAGCTACTAGCCATGGTCAATGGTTTACATTAAGGTTTACATTTTCGACCATACACTTTTATAAATTTTGATGATATTTAACATGGCCTGTGTCCATCATTGCAAGATCATATAGAACACTTCCATTGCCCACTAAATACCCTCTGTTCCATCTATTCTATTCCTTCCTCCCCCTCCCAAAGGTCAGGGAAGGCCAAAGGTTAGGGAAGGCCAGGTGGTCAACTCATTGCTCTGAGAAAGTTGAGTTGTATGCCAAAGGTTAGGGGGAATATTGTCTTAATCTCACTGTACTAGGGGGAGCTAGGACTCGACCCCAAAGATTGGGTAAGGTGTGTCAATCACCCCAATACTCTTGGACGGTGAGGTTTGGACTTGGTCAACACCCAGATGCTTGATGAGGGTAGAACCAAGAAAATGGCCATTGGGCAAGCCTGTCGAAATGGTGGGTCCCCATGAGGCCCCAAAGAGGAGAAACGATCATCTTAAGAATGACTCTCAGACTTTGATCTAATGAAGTATGTCCTGCAGGTTTACTGAACTATAGAGGACCTGATTCATATTTCCCTCCCAATTTCTCCTTGTGATAATGAGAATATTTATCCTTTGTATGTCCATTTGTGTACTAGAAGCAGTTAAATGGTTTTGTAAGTTTCATAGGTCTATAGCAGACAGGACTTTGTCCCAAGACAAACTGTACTTCTTTAAACTGATTATGATATGATTTTGTACTTGCATTGTTACTGATTTAAGTTTTTTTGAATACTGTAATGTAGTTTTGGAATTCAGAGGGTGGAGTGTAGCAGTTTGGCAGTTTGATATAGTTATGAATTCCAAAATTAGATATTGGATTATGCTTGTAAACTGGTCTGTTAATCTGGGCATGATTAAGTTATGATTAGGGCATCAACTGGGCCATGTCAGTAGGGCCTTGAACCCCACCCTTTGGAGGGTGGGGTCTCAAAGATAAAAAGATATGGCAAAGGACAGAGTTGGAGTAGTTTTGATGTTGGAGTTTTGATGCTGGAGCCTGGGGAGGCGAGCAGATGGAGGAGCCTGGTCCTGAGGAATGAGAGAAGGCCCTGGGATAGAGACGAGCCATTCGCCTGATAGTCTACAGCTCACCTTGTGGAGAGGGGCAAAGTCTAGGGAGCCTCATAGTCTACGACTGACCTTGTGGAGGAAACACAGGAGCTGAGCCTGGAGAGAAACGGAGCCCCGGGTAGAGATGAGCCCAAGAAGCCTGAACCCTCATAGATGTTGGCAGCCATCTTGCTCCAACATGTGTCCATAGACTTATTTCTTATTTTCTATTTCATTTAGCTCAGCTCTAATCTTTGTTATTTCCTTCTTTCTATTTCCTTTAGGGTTAGTTTGTTGTTTTTCTAATTCCTCCAGGTGTGCAGTTCTTCAATTTTAACTCTTTCTTCTTTTTTAATATATGCATTTATGGCTATGAATTTCCCTGCCAGTACAACTTTTTCTGCATACCATAGGTTTTGATATGTTTTGTTGTCATTTTCTTTCGTTTCAAGGTAGTTACTGATTTCTTTTGAGATTTCCTCCTTGACCCAGGGTTTGTCTAAGAGTGTATTGTTTAACTTTCATATTTTTGTGCCTAATCTGGTTCTATGGCCGTTACTGGTTTACAGCTTCATTCTGTTGTGGTCAGAGAAATTACTTTGTATAATTTTAGCCTTTCAGGATTCATTGAGAATTTTTCTGTGGCCTAGCATGTGGTCTGTCTTGGAGTATGATCCATGTGCACTAGAGGAGAATGTATATCCTGCTGTAATTGTGTGTAGTGTTCTGCATGTGTCTGTTAGATCCAGTTCCTCTAATGTATTATTCAAGTCGTTATTTCTTTATTGATTCTCTATCACGATGTTCTATTTAATGGTGATCATGGTGTATGAAAGTCCCCCACTATAATTGTAGAGGCATCTATTTCTCCACTTAGTCTTTCCAGTGTCTGCTTCATGTATTTTGAAGTGTCCCAGTTAGTTGCCTAAATGTTTATGATTGTTCTTTCTTCTTGAAAGATTATCCCTTTTACTAATATATAGTGTCTGTCTTTGTCTCTTACAATAGTTTTATATTTAAAGTCTACTTTGTCTGATATTAGTATAGCTACTCCTTCCCTTTTTGGTGGTGGTTTGTTTATAGGATTGTTTTCCAGCCATTCACTTTCAGCCTCCTGACTCCCTGGTATAAGTGGGTTTCTTGTAGAAGAAGAAGACCCACATACAGATGGGTCATATTCCTTTATCCATTCTGCCAATCTGTATTTCTTGACTGGTGAGTTTAATCCAGTAATGTTCAGTGTTATTATCTCAAGGAATTACTTACATTAGCCATATTTTCTTTGGGTTTATGTATGTTATATGTTGTTTTTATTTTTCTCTTTGTATTTTTAGTTGTTCTTACATTCTCCTCCAACTTGCTCCCTCCTGTTTTTTCCTTTCAACCTGCAGAACTCCCTTTGGTATTTCTTGAAGGGCAGGTTTCTTATTGGCATACTCTCTTAATTTCTGTTTATCTGTGAATATTTTGAACTCTCCTTCATTTTCAAATGCCAGTTTTGCTGGATGGAGAATTCTTTGCTGGAAGATTTTTTCTTTTAGTACCTTAACTGTGTCATATCACTGCCTTCATACCTCCATGGTTTCAGATGAGAAATCAGAACTTAATCTTATTGTGCTTCCCTTGTATGTGACGGTTCTCTTTTCTCTTGATGCTTTCAGTATCTTCTCATTGTCCTGAGCATTGGACAGTGTAACAAGTATATGTCTTGGAGTAGGCCTGTTGGGTTTTATACTGTTTGGGGTACGCTGCACTTCCTGGACCTGTACATCCATCTCCCTCAATAGGGTTGGGAAATTTTCAGCCATTATTTCCTCCAACACTCCTTCTGTCCCCTTTCCTTTCTCTTCTCCCTCTGGGATGCCTATAATGCATATATTTCTGCATTTTGTGTTGTCATTCAAATCTCTATGTCTCTGCTGGTTGTTTTCTATCTTTTTATCTATCTGTTCTACTATCTCCTTGATTTCAGATGTACTATCTTCCACATTGCTGATTATTTCCTCTGCCTTTTCAAATCAACTTATGTGCTTCCAGTGTCTTTTTGATTTCTTGGATTGTGCCATTCATCCCCTTATCTATCTTTTTATGTATGTTTACAGCTTCCTTAGTATGTTCTCCTAGTGTCGTCTTAATATCCTTAATCTCTTCCTTCGCTTCATTAAGTTGGTCCATATTTGTTTGGACAGCTTTGATTAGTTGCTCAGTGTTCTGTGTCTCTTCCTCGTTCTTAGTTTGTTCATTGGAATGGGCCATGTCTTCCTGTTTCTTAGTACTGTTTGTTATTTTTTGTTGCTGTCTGGTCATCTCTTTATTTTGATGGGTTTATTCAGTTGATGCTTCTCTCTTTACTCTAGGGTTTTGTTTAGTTGTTGTTTTTCTGTGTGTGTTTTCTCTTTGACAATTTGTTCATCTTATTCTATTTCCTTGCTGTTGTCAATGTTCCTGTAAGGAAAAAATTAAGGTAGAGAAAGCAAAAGAAGAAATAAAAGAAAAAGGTAGTAATAATAACAATAGTAATTATTAGAAGAGGAACCATATCAGACCTTGGAAAGTGAATATTTAACTCATATAAGCAGTGTAGAGTAATTGGAATAAAAAAGTAGTATACCAATAATGAACTGGGAAACCAAATAGAGAAAAATATATGGAATGACCTAAAAGGCCAGAGTGATGAGGAGAGAGGGAAAGAGAAAAGACAAAAAGAAAAAAGTTAATAAAAGAAAGAAAACAGCATAGAATAGATAGAAATAAAAACCAGAAAAGTTGAGGAGTAAACAAAGAATTGGAATGTAAGAAAAACAACAGAAAGCAGAATATAGAAAGATGAAGGAAGGAAAATAGCTAGCAGTGGTAGACAAAATTGGTATATACAGAAAAGGGAAAATCAAGGGAGAGGAAATACAATATCCAAGAAACATGCCAGCAGAACCATAAGGAAGTCATCTCTTTTTCCAGCTCCCTCCAGATCGATGCCCTGAAACGTTCTGCTCTGTGGGTTCTGAAAATAGTTCACTTGGGCAGGATCTTGCCCCCACTCAGCCATTTTTTTGTGAGAGAGATCTATGTTCCTTTGAAAGTAATAAAATTAGGACCAGAGAAAAGGAAAGAGATAGGAAGAGAAAAAGAATAATAGTAATAATAATAGTAAAAGGTAAGAGAGCAACCATATAAGACCTAGGAAATTGTAAAGTTAACATGAGTAAGAAGCACAGAGGAATAAGATTTGGAAAGTGGGATAGAAACAATGAAATAAGAAACAGAATATAGAAAATATATAAAATCAATTAAAAGTCTGGAATGGTGAGAAGAGAGGAAAAGAAAAGAGAAAAGAGGGAGAAAAAAGGTAAAAAAAGGAAAGTAAACAGATGAAAAAGGAGCAAGGGAGAAATACAAACAGGAAAACCTGGAGACCAAATAAAAGAGGTGGAATTAAAGAAAAAACAAGGAAAACAAAAATATAACAATGAAGGAGTGAAAAGAAATAGAATAGGTAGAATAAATCAGTAACCAAAAGAAAAAAAGAAAAGTAAAAGTAACAAGCAGAGAAACAAAGGAAGGGGATACCAAACAAGTAAGAAACAAGCCAGGAGCAACTCTTTTTTAAAAAAGGAGAGAGAAGCAAAAAGTAAACATGGAAAAACTGTCTTCTCTCTTAGACCCCTAAGGATCGCCTCAGGCTGCTGGTTTCCTCAAGCACTCACCTTGCAGCCTGCCTTCTACAGGTTTTGAACTGGGTTGTAGTGAGTGAAATAAGGGAAATAAAAGGAACTGTTTTATTTTTTTTGTTTTGTTTTGAAAAGCTAATAGATTCAAGAAAAGTTAATACAAAGAAAATGTCTATATGTTCCCTGTCATAAAGTTGCAGCTGGAAAACTGATAACCTGGTGGATGGCTTCTCAAGAGCCAAGAATTGCACTAGGGGCCTCATGTATGCTAGGCAGGGATTCTTCCACTGAGCTATTCTGCCTCCTTGGGTTAATTAGCCTTTCAGAAGGCTATCAGCCCTTTTCCCTCAAGCAGGTTAGATCCCCTGCAGTCACCTGGAGTGGTGCTGATCTCTGACTGTCTCTGTCTTTTCTCTGATGTAATTCCTCTCTTCACCTAGGTGGCTGGGTGTGACCCCCTGCCTGATGAGATCCCCTTTCAATCTCCCTGCTGAGTTGGGGTCCCTTCTGATATTTAAGGGGGGCTGAGCTGGCTTAACTCACCACAAAGAAATAACTCCTACCTCCCAGATCCCTCTCCTTTGCAGGAAATCTGTGTCCCACTCCTGTTTGAAGCATGGGGCCAAGGGCTCCACTTAATCTGTCCACCCTGAGGGCTGGGTATGTGTGCCCCTTCCAAACACCAGTGATTATTCCTGGCTTCTGTCTCTGTCCAGTACCCTCCTAGATGACTCAGAGCACCTTCCTATGGAGGTAGACTCTGCTCTCCTCTCAGATACAATTCACCAGGTGTTTTATCCTCACTTATCTTGGGGATGGGGGAGGGGAGCCCTTCCTGGCAGCCTGGAGGTTTAATAACTCACAGTTATTTGTTTTGGCTTCTTCATGTCTCTGACCTTCCCTCTTCTGGGAGTTGGTAAACAGTGTCCTGGTTTGCTTTGCCCCAAAGCAGGTCCCCACAGCAGCCTCTGGCTTTTTCTTTGTTGTTTTAGTGTTCTAATTCGCCTTATCTGCCTAACCCATTGGACATGTTCCTACAATCCTGAAAATTGCCTTTTCTAATGTTCTAAAGTAGGCTTTTGGAATTTTGATTGGTATTTCATTGAATCTGTAAATCAGTTTGGGTGGGGAAAATCAAATTCTTACATTTGTTTTGGAAAATTGATTATATGAATGGAAGCAACAGGCCCCCAATTATACTGAGTTAAATATACATTTCAGGGTGAATTGAAGAAAGGCATGTTAAAAGCCCATCATTTTGTGAAACACTTCCTTTCCCATCTCCACCAGTCCAGATTCACTCTAGATTTCTGAAATCAATAATTTACTACATCTTTGATGAGTAAAAAACAGCATCAAAATAGACTTTGTAATATTTTCCCCAGTGAATACATAGTGGGGACAGGAGTGAGGGCTGAAGGATTAATAAGAAATACTAAATTTTTCTAAATGGAGATTCTGCTTTTAATGTAATCAGGTTGATAGAAGAACCAAAAATACAAATTAAGGAATAACAGAAAAGTATAAAATACATCTAAAATGCTGCATGACAGTTGGAGAAGGGAAACTGAAAAAAAGATGATAATTTGTGAAAAGTTAACTAGCCCATGTGGAGGGAGTGAGTTAATTAAGCAGGTTCATATGCACTTACCTATCAAACAGCAATTGAGATTTCCCATGTCTATGAACTGTAGGAATGAAGCTGAGAGCTTTTCTACCTGCTGCCAACTTTGAATCTCTCTGCACAAAGTGCAGAACCCTGAAGCCACATGGGTATCATGAGATAACCAGGGCTACGGGCCATCACAGAATATTCAGAGTACATATGTTCTCTATATTGCAAGGTCCAACTACTACTATCTAGACTCATGTGTTTTACATGGACAAGTGTGTCATTTCAGAGTAAATGTTTTGTTTTAAAAACCGAGTCCTAGAACCGTACATTATTTTTAATTTTTTGAAAATAAATTATGAGGGAAAATGATCTAGGCCCCCCACCTCTTCAAGGTGAGGAAGAACAAAACTGAAATCCTAGTTTATTGAATAATTATAGAAAACAGTATTTGTTTGCTCATGTTTCATGGGATTAGGAATTCATCAGGGAACAGTGGGGATGGCCATTTCTGCTTTATGCTCTCTGGGGCTTGAGCAGAGAGAGCTCCCTGTCTGGGGTTGTTTCTACAGTTGGGAGTTTGAATCACCTCAGTTGACTTCACTCACATGTTTGTGGGTTAAAGTTGGCTTTGCCTTGACAACCTGTGTCACCAGGGCTTCTTGGCAGCAGGACAGTCTCAGAGCAGATTGGTCAATGAACTTGTAAACATATTTCAAACCACAACAAACCTGGACTAGCTTATGAAATAGTCACTGGTTGCCACTCCAAAATATAGGCTGCAGGAGATTTTGCCCATGGTGTAACATCATGGGTCAGGTACACTCAGGGTTGACACCTACCTCCTTCACCATGAACTATGTGACAAGTAAGCACAGATATCTAAAGTTCCTCTGAAGATGGGCAGTATTGGCAATTTTAAAAGTAAAGTCTTCTGTATATGATGTTCTATGAAGAAAACCTTCACTCCGAGTGCAGGTCAAGTCAGGATACACTGTGTACATGCCCTCAATGCTTCCTACACTTCTCTTTCAAGCAGTGTGCAGACTTGTAAATCCTAATTGATTTGCATATTTTGCATAGTGGTCACTTTCTCTGTAGGCTTGAAGCCCTGTGAGGCCAGAGACTGTGGCTCTTTGGTTCCTCACCAGCTTTTCACTCAGTGGTGAGCACAGAGAGGGAGCTCCAAAGATGGTATCAACTTTCTCTTCTTTCAGTTCCCACTTTTAACATTTCCCTGCCCAGAATGGATGAAGGGTCTTCCTGCAGCCTTCCACATCTATTCCATGCTTTTGCAGTCACTGGAAGCCATTTACCTACAGTCTCCATAGTGTCTGGATGGCAGCAATGTTTTCTAAAAATTCCAGAACTTCAGGCAATGTTCCTATGATACACATGTAGTTGTGGTACATATTTTTTGAACAGATCAATGAAATATTACCTAAACACAGTCATCTGTTACAATTTGATCCATTATAAAAATAGATGTAGAAAACTATCAATATTCTATAAATGTATTTTTTTAGAAAATGATAGGAACATGAAACCGTAGTTTCCCCCTTGACAGCGTAAACCAAAATGTCTAGGTCACTTACAGTTTTAAATGTGAAAATGAAAATATATATAAATATTTATATGTTCTTAAAGGAGGAAAATTATTTCTTAGGAAAAGAGATCACTTTAAAAATGACAAAATGTACATAAAAAGATTGCTTTAGTAAAATTATCCACAAAAAACCATAAATGAAATTATGTATAAAAAATCAAACAATTAGATTAATGCAGATGTAACCATTTCTTTCTCATCTTTGACATTGAACAGAAACTATAAAAACTAAAACTAAAAACTTTATGTAAATGATGTACTAATCCTTACTTTTAAAAAATGATGTGGCATTATAGTATGGCTTTTAATAAGGAGTGAAGATATAGAAATGTAATCTTAACAGAGAATCTCCTACATGTCTTTAAGTATTTCCTCATCAGAAATTTCAAAACAACATTTTGTTTAAAGCAATGGTGAAAATGCTAAAGAACCACTACATGGGTGATTTATCTAGTATGCAAATTTTATCTCAATAAAGCTGTTTGTAACTAGGTTAAAGATTGGTATATGAATATGATGGCACAAAATTTAACCAGTGACACATTGAAAACAAATATTTGATATGATAAAATCCACATGAAAGAGAAAACTGGAATACTTGTAAAATATTATATGTAGTGTCATGATATTCTTAAATGATCAGTTTACATATAACTGTGGTTTGAAATGTTAGAGAAAAAATGGTTTCTAGTATTAGAAGTGATTTCCCTTGAATGGTGAGATTATTTGTGATTTTCATTTCCTTTGCTTTCTCTTCTGTATCGTGAATTTTTGGATCAGTGTTTATAAATTGCAGTAAGATGTATTTTGAGTGCTAATGGCATCTATGAAAAGAAAAAAAAATTGAATAGTCTTATGAAGATTTGTCTTGAAATGATTTTTCAACACTCTATCCATGATGTTTTGACAGCATCTGTGATGTTCAAGGTCAGAAGGTTAATATGATTAGGGTCATGGGCATTGGAGTCACAGGGTCAGGGCTGAATCCAGACTCTGCCCTTATCAATTGGGCAACTTAGTTCAATTGTCTGGGTCTCACTTCCTAATGTGAATACAGAGATAGTAACTCTTAGGTGACCTAGGAATGAAGTAATGGTCCTGGGTGAAATTCAGCTTCAAGCCATAGTATTCTATTGTTATCCTTAGTGTTGTTATTGTTATAATTATTTCTCTGGTGACTCAATTACATTTCTGCATATAGCATTACCAGACAAATATCACATAATTAGAGACCCACTGGGATAAGTGGACCAATCTCAAATGATGAGACTAATTGAGGCCTAATTCTCCTAAAGGCAGTTTTGGCCAATGCAGATTGCTAGAACTTTATAGGAATTGTTTCTCTTTTCAGCATCTGTCATTTTCTCCCTTGAGGAGTTTCAATGACTTAAACTGAATGAACCCAGCACGTCAATGCCTTCTCATATGTCTGACTTTTCATTCTTTTATAAATCTGTTAACACAGAGGCTGCCTCCCTGAGGCATCAGGGGGTCTAGAAATGGCCTCTCCATTCCTGAGCTCACACACCCAGATATATCAGGTTTTCTCAAATGCTTTGTCTCAGTATTCATTTTACAGTTTTGAAAAATATTGTGGATGCCAAAGAGCTTTCCTTTATATGGATTCTATCTATGAATATTTATCCTATTATAAACTGAAACTGACTCTTAGGGTTACCTAAGGACAATAGTATCTGTCTAGGTAATTTCCTCCCAATATTCTTTCTAAAAATAAGAGTACAACCCAAAAGAAAAGTGGTAAATTTACATAACAACCACACTTTCAGCATGCATTTTAGAGAGAGATTGTTGAAATGTCAAAAATAAATTTGAGGATAAAAAAAAGAAAAACAACTAACCATAGAGGAGCTCTTACCTTCCTCCTATCCCCACACCAGTTCAAGAATGTGTAGCAAACAAAGGCAGATTGCGAGAAACTGTGGGGAAAAAAGATGAGAAAAGAGGTAAACAGTCCGTAGGATGTTCTAAAACTTTTGCTTAAAGAATAACTCCAAAAAGAGTGAAATACTAAAATATGAAATACGAAACACTAAAATGGAAATTCAGAGCATGGAATATAGGGAAAGCCCTTCACAAAGTGCAAATTTGAAGGGCTGGTAACTTTTAAAAGAGCAGAATGGCAACAGCAAAAATAGTGCATTGGGGGAGCAGCTGTAGCTCAAGTTATTGAGCACCTGCTTCCCATGTACGAGATCCTGGGTTTGACCAGTACCTGCTAGAAGCAAACAAATTAAAAAACCACCTCTCATTGGGAGTGGCTGTAGCTCCGTGGTTGAGTGCCTGCTTCCCATGCATGAGATCCTGGTTTCATTCCCAGATACCTCCTAAAACAACAACAAATAGTACATTAGGAAATCCTGATGTCAGTCCCTTCAAAAAGGCATCTAGTAGATGACAAAACTATCCAAATAAAATTTATCAGAAAACTGTACTAACCAAAAGCATATCACAACAAGGGGAACTTTGAATCATGACAGAAAAAAAAAAGGTGAAAATGTGTAAGGGAGGTTGGGGTTGTTTTCATTTACCTTGGTCACATCCTCCTCAGCATCTTAGTAATGACTTTGAAGATGACAGCTTGCATTTCTGTTACAATAATCTATACCAGAAGGAACAGAAAAGACCTACATTACCTACCAAGATCTTTATAGTCTTGGCTCTTATATTTAGATCTTTGATCTATCTTGAGTTAATTTTTGCATAAGGTGTGAGATGGTGTTCCTCTCATTCTTTTGGATATGGATATCCAGTTCTCCAATCAGCATTTGTTGAAGAGGCCATTCTCTCCCAATTCAGTGGTCTTGGTGGCCCTGGCTGAATATCATTTGACTGTATATGTGAGGATCTATATCAGAACTCTGAACTCAGTTCTATTGGTCAGTATGTCTGTCCTTGTGCCAATACCATACAGTTTTGACCACTGTGGCTTTGTAGTATCTTTTAAAGTCAGGTAGTGTGATTCCTCTGATTTCATTTTTCTTTTTCAATATGTCATTGGCTATTCAGGGCCTTTTGCCCTTCCAAATAAATTTCATAGTTAGCTTTCACAATTGAGTAATAAATAGTTTTGTTTTCTTTATTGGGATTGCATTAAATCGGTAAATCACTTTGGGTAAGGATAGAACTCTTAATGATGTTTAGGTTTCCTAGCCATGAACAGGAAATATTCTTCCATTTACTTAAGTCTTCTTTGATTTTTTTTTTAACACTGTTGTGTAGTTTTCTGCATATAAGTCATTTACATCTTGCTCTGTTGAGTTCATCAGTTTCTTCTTTTGTCACTGCAGGCTGCTTGTGTGTTTCTAGGAATTTGTCCATTTCTTCTAAATTATCCGTCTTGTTGCCATGTAATTTTTTGAAGTATCCTCTTATGATACTCTCGAATTCAGTGGGGTCAGTGGTGATATCCTCTTCCTCATTTCTTATTTTATGTATTTGCATCTTCTCTCTTTTTTTTCTGTTAGACTAAGATATTGTCAATTTTATTAATCTTCTCAAAGAACTAGCTTTTGGTTTTGTTTATTTTTTCCAGTGCTTTGTATATTTTCAATTTCACTGCACTAATCTTTATTTCCTTCTTTCTACTTCCTTTGGGGTCAGTTTGTTGTTCTTTTTCTAGTTTCTCCAGGTGTGCAGTTAGGTCTTTGATTTTTAGCCCTTTCTTCTTTTTTAATATGGATATTTATGTCTATGAATTTCCCTATCAGTGCAGCTTTTGCTGCATCACCTAGGTTATGATATGTTGTATTGTCATTTTCATTCATTTCAAAATATTTACTTATTTCTTTGCAATTTTCTACTTGACCCACTGATTGTCTAAGAGTGTGTTGTTTAACTTCCTTATCTTTGTGCCTAATCTGTTTCACTACTGCTTGCTGATTTCTACTTCATTCCATTGGGGTCAGAGAGATTACTTTGTATCATTTCAGTCTTTCTGAATTCATTGAGAGTTGAACTGTGGCCTAGCATGTGGTTTATCCTGGAGAATGATCCATGTGCTTTTGGGAAGAATGTATATCCCACTGTATTTGCATGTAATGTTCTGTATATGTCTGTTAGGTCCAGATCTTCTAAGGTATTATTCAAGTACTTTGCTTCTTTATTGATTCTCATTGAAATGTTCTGTCTAATGTTGAACATGGTGTATTAAAGTCCCCCACAATAATTGTAGGGACATCTATTTCTCCACTTAGTTTTTCTCATGTTTGCCTCAGATATTTTGAGGTGCCCTGGTTAGGTGCATAAATGTTTATGATTGTTCTTTCTTCTTGATAGATATCTCCTTTTATTAATATATTATGTTCTTTTTTTGTCTCTTAAAATAGTTTTGCATTTGAAGTTTGTTTGTTTTAGTTTGTTCATTAGACTGGGCTATGACTTCCTGTTTTTTAGTATGGCTTGTAATTTTTTGCTGATGTCTAGGGCATCCATTTACATTGATGGACCTATTCTGTTGGTTAGTTTCTCTTTCCAGGGTTTCATTTTTGTTTGGTTTTGTGTTAGAAATCCTCTTTTTCACTTGGCTCCACTTTTTCTGTATCCTTCCCACAGTTCCCTGAGGAAAAGTGCATCCTGCTGTTCCCTACTCTGCCATCTTGGATATCTGTTATGTACTTTTAATTGCATCCATTGTGTCTTTCATTCCCATAATTTTGTTATTTTTCTGTTCAAGCTTTCAAATTCTTCTTTAAGCTTGCCCAGCATCTTCTTAGTATCCTTTATATTTGTAGCCATATTTTCCTTTAACTCCTTGAATTACATTAGAAGATTTCTTTGAACATTGATTAGTTGCGTCAAATCCTGTGCTTCATATGACATTCCAATTTGTTCCTTTGCCTGGGCCATATCTTCCTGTTTCTTAGTATGGCTTGTAATATATTGCTGAAATCTAGGCATCTGATTATGATAATGAGTTTACTCTGATGATGAGTTTTCCTAGCTTGCCTAGGATTTAGATGTTGATTAGCTCTGTGTATGGCTCTTCTTTCTTTGTTCAAATCATTCTAGTCTTTAAAATTGCCTATGTATAACTAATGAAAACAGGAACAGGGACAGGGACCCACTAATGGGGTACAGATCAATTTCCAAGGGCCTTTGGGAGAGGGACAGTAAAGATGCCAAAAAGCCTTGTTTTTTTTTCAGGAACTACCCAGGATTGAACCAAGGAAGCAGGCACTCAGCCACTGAGCTACATATGCTCCCCAATGAGAGCTATTTTTTCCCATTTGTTTGTTTTTAGGAGGCACCCAGGATCGAACCTGGGACCTGGTACATGGGAAGGAGGCGCTCAACCAGTTCATCTACATCTGCTTCCCTCACTTCAGAATTTCTGGGGTGCATTTTCTTGGCTTGCCAGCAGGTGGTGATCTTTGGCAAACGTTTATCTGCAGCCTTTGGGGGGAGTGTATTTTCTCCAGCCTCCACCTGGTGCTGAAATAATGTATGTAGGTATGCTCTCTCAGGGCCTGCTAGGGCCCTGATACAGAGCCAGGCCCCATGGTACAAAGTCGCTAGTCGGAAGCTGTATTCAACCTCAGCCATGCCCTCTCTTTCCCCCGGGGGAAAAAATCTCCATTCCCCTCTGTGTCAGTGGCAGCCACCTGGTCTGTCCTGAGAGTACTTGCCTGGAAGTTGGGGGATGGGCATTTGTTGTGTTACTTAAACAGTTATTGTTTTGGCTCCTCCATCTCCCAGGCCTGCTTCCTCCTGGATAGTAGACAATACTCCCTGCTCTGCAACCTTCTAGGACAGTTATTTTTTAGGAAACTTCTGTCTTTCCTCTTGCTGTTTTTAGAAAAGAGGTGAGCCCTGTCTGTCTCTACACTGCCATCTTCTCTGAAGAGATGCTAGCACATTTTTAAGGATTATTTTTCAAATGATTTTTCTTATTTAGTTTCAGCCCTAAATCTCAATTAGACCCCTTATTTTGCAGAGAAGGAATATGTCACATAAAATTTTTAGTGGATCACCCTGACACTATGGGCCATATTATTTAAATAAAAATTATAATTTAAATAAAAATTTTAATACAGAAATTTTAGGTTACAGAAAAATCATGTAAAAATATAGCATTGCCATTTACCCCCTATTTATTAAAACTTTGCATTAGCATGGTACCTTTCTTATAACTGATGAAAGAATATAATTGTACTATTAGCTACAATCCGTAGTTTAAATTAGGGTGGATGTTTTCCCCCCATATATCTCCTTATTACTAACACTTTGTATGAGTGTGGTACATTTGTTATAATTCATGAAAGAATGTTTGTAATTGTATTATTAACTGTAGTCCACTGTTTACCATAGGGTTCACTGCTGTACAGTCCTATGTTTTATCTTTTAATTTTATTCCAGTAGCACATATATGGCCAAAAATATCCTCTTTTAACCACATTTACATATATAATCCAGTGCTAATTATACTCACAATGTTGTGCTACTGTCACCACCGTCCATTTCCAAAACTTTACAATTAACCCAAATACAAATTCTGAGCAAATTAAGCATTAACTCCCCATTCTCTATACCCAATACAGCCCCTGTAGTCTATATTTTGGTTTCTAACTCTGTGAGTTTCCTTATTTTAATTATTTCATATCAGTGAGATCATACAATATTTGTCCTTTTGTGTCTGGCTTATTTCACTCAAAATAATGCCTTCAAGGTTCATGCATGTTGTCACATGAGCCAGAACTTCATTCCTTTTTAATGCTGAATAGTATTCCATTGTATGTATATGCCACATTTTTTTTATCCATTCATTGGTTGATGGACACTTGGGTTGCTTCTAACTTTTGATAATTGTGCATAATGCCATTAAGAACATTAGTGTGCTAATATCTGAGTCCCTGCTTTCAATTCTTCTGTGTATATACCTAATAAAAGGATTGCCATGTCATATGGTAATCCCATACTTAGTTTCTGAGGACTTCTAAACTGTCTTCCACAGCAGCTGCACCATTTTACATTCCCACCAGCAATGAATGAATGTACCTATTTCACCACAAATTCTCATTTTAATTTTCTGTTTTATTAATAGTAATAAATAAGTGTGAAATAGTATCTCAGTGTAGCTTTGATTTTATTTCCAATAGCTAGTGATGTTGAGCATCTTTCCATGTGCTTTTTAGCCATTCCTATATCAAATTTGGAGAAATGTCTATTCAAGTCATTTGCCCATTTTTTAAAAAGCAAATCAATTTTATCAATACATATTAAAATAAAGCAGAAATCAATCCAAAGTTTATAATCAGTTTTATTCAGTATAATCACTTAGTTGTGCCTTCATCTCTTCAATTATTTTTAGAGCATTTTCTTAAATTCAAGTAATAGTAATGCTAAAAACCAAAAACCAATTAACCAAACAAAACTCATCAGCTTAGTCTCTATGCTTATGCTGCTGTACATAGCTGCTATTCTGTTTCCTTTTCTTTAGTTAATTGTATTTAGGGTTTGTTAAAACAGGTCTTATATATGCAGTTATCACCCATATTCGTGTTTTAGATGAGGTTCTACTGTCTTAGACAGTTCCATATTACATTTTCTAGCTTTCCTAAGACTTTAAAATAATCACTGTTATACCTAAATAATGGCTGTGCTAGTTACAAACACTATGATGTGCTTTCACCATTTCTAATCATTTCCAAAGATTTACAACCTTTTTAACCAGTTCTGCACAGATTAAACCTCAGCTTTCTATTCTTTACTCTCCTCCTGTTTTCTGGTGACCTATATTCTAATTATTAACTGTGTTTGCACAATATATTTAATGCATACTAGCATAACCATACAGTATTTGTCCTTTTGTGTCTGGCTTACTTCCCTTAACATAATGTCCTCCAGGTTCATCCCTGTTGTCATATGCTTCACAACTTCTTTTCTTCTTACCACTGCATAATATTCTATTGAGTGTATATACCACAATTTGTTTATCCTTTCCTCAGTTGATGGACACCTGGGTTGTTTCCAACTTTTGACAATCATGAATAATGTGTATATGAACATCGGTGTGCAGATGTCTGTTCATTTCTCTACTCTCAGTTCTTCTGGTATAAACCTATATTCAACTTCCTTGGGAACTGCCAAACAGTACTCCACAGTGGCTGTACCATTCTACATTCACACTAACAGTGAATTAAATGTTCCTATATCTCCACATCCACTCCAACATTTACAGTTTTCTGACTTTTTAATAGCGGCCAGTCTAATAGGTGTGAAATGATATCTTATTGAAGTTTTGATTTGCATTTCCCTAATTGCTAGTGATGTTGAACATTTTTTCATGTGTTTCTTTGCCATTAGTATTTCTTGTTTGGACAGTTGTCTTTTCAAGTCTTTTGCCCATTTTTTAAATCAGGAAGTTTGTCTTTTTGTTGAATTGTATGATCTCTTTATAGATAATGGATCTTAAGCCCTTATTGGCTATGTGATTGCCAAATGTTTTTTCCCATTGAGTTGGTTGCCTTTTCACCCTTTTGACAAAGTCTTTTGAGGTGCAAAAGTATTTAATTTTGAGGAGGTGCCATTTATCTATTTTTTCTTTTCTTTCTCATGCTTTGGGTGTAAGGTTTAAGAAACTAATGTCTACCACAAGATCTTGAAGAGCTTTTCCTCCATTTTCTTCTAGGAGTTTTATGGTTGTAGCTTTTATATTTAGGTCCTTTATTCATTTTGAGTTAACTTTTTTATAAGGTGTGAGATAGGTGTCCTCATTCTTAATTTGGATATGGATATTCAGTTCTTCCAGCACCATTTGTTGAATAGACTATTCTGGCCCTGCTGGGTAGGCTGAACAGTCATGTCAAAAATTACTTGACTGTAGCTGGGAGGATCTATTTTTGAGTTCTTGGTTTGGTTCCATTGGTCAATTTGTCTGTCTTTATGCCAGTACCATACTGTTTTCACTGCTGTAGCTAAGAAATTTGTTTAAAGTTAGGAAGTGAGAATCCTCAAATTTTGCTATTCTTTTTTTAAGAACTTTTTGACTGTTGGGCCCCTTACCCTTCCAAATAAATTTAATCATTGACTTTTCCATTTCTGCAAAAAAGGCTTTTAGGATTTTTATTGGGATTGCGTTGAATCTGAATATCAGTTTGGGAAGAACTGACATCTTAACAATATTTTGTCTTCCATTCCCTGAACATGGAATATGCTTCCCCTTATTTAAAACACTTTTGGTTTCTTTCAGCAATGTTTTGTAGTTTTCTGAATACAAGTCCTTTATGTACTTGGTTAAGTTTATTCCTAAATATTTGACTCTTTTAGTCACTATTATAAATGGAATCTTTTTTCTGATTTCCTCCTCAGATGCACATAAGTAGTGTATAGAAATGCTATTTTTTAAAAAATGGTACCAGGGCTAAGGATTGAATCCAGGAACTCATACATGGGAAGCAACCACACAACCATTGAGCTGCATTTTCCCAATGCTATTGATTTTTGCATATTAATCTTCTATCTTGCCACTTTGCTAAACTTGTCAATTAATTCCAGTAATTTCTGGGGGGATATTTCAGGATTTTCCAAATATAGGTTCATAACATCAGTGAATAGTGAAAGTTTCGCTTCTTCCTTTGCTATTTGGGTGCCTTTCATTTCTTTATCTAGCCTAATTTCTCTAGCTAGAATTTATAGCACAATATTGAATAACAGTGGTGACAGTGGGCATCCTTGTATGGTTTCTGATCTCAGTGAGAAAGTTATCAGTCTTTCACCATTGAGTAAAATGCTAGCTGTAGGCTTTTCATATTTACACTTTACCCTATTGAGAAAGGTTCCTTCTATTCCAATATTTAGGAGTATTTTTTTTTTTTTTATCAAGAAAGGTTGCTGTATTTTGTCAAATGCCTTTTCCACATCAATCGAGGGGATCATGTGATTTTTTTTTCTTCAATTTATCAATGTGTTTTATTATATTAAATTGATTTTCTTGGGTTGAACCACCTTTGAAAACCAGGAATAAAACCCACTTGGTCACACTGTATAATTCTTTTAATATGCTTTTGGATTTGGGTTGCAGGTATTTTATTGAGGATTTTTGCATCTATATTCATTAGAGATATTGGTCTGTAATTTTCTTTATTCATAGCATCTTTATCTGGTTTTGGTATTAGGTGATGGCTTCATAGAATGAGCTTGTAGCATTCTTTCCTGTTCAGTTTTTTGGAGAGCTTGAGTAAGATTGATATTAGATCATCTTTGAATGATTCATAGAATTCACCTGTGAAGTCATCTGGTCCCACACTTTTCGTCTTTGGGAGGTTTTTGATGACTGTTTCAATCTCTTCATCTGTGATTGGTTTGTTGAGGTCTTCTATTTCTTCTAGGGTCACTGTAGGTGGTTCGTGTGTTTCTAGAAATCTGTCCATCTCCTCTACATTGTCTAGTTTTTTGGCATACAGTTGTTCATAGTATCTTCTTATGATCTCTCTTATTTCTATGTGGATAGTGGTAAT
>JAQZBX010023551.1:15996-30847 GCA_029593785.1 Cabassous unicinctus | reverse complement strand
CTCTCCTTCAACATCCCATCCCACATTTTACAGATCATCACAGTATTTCAGAGAAGTTAAGGGACCTTCCCAGTACAGGCAGAGGGAGGAGCTGGACCACCAAGATCACTGACTCCCAGTCTACAAGCCTTTTCTCCACACCAAATCACCCTTCCTGATGGAAGAGGAGAGGAAAGTAAGAGAGACTTGTTTTTTCATTTAGATATTTGGAAGTTATGTGAAGCATAGGCCTTTGATGAGTTCGTTCAAGGGTAAACTATTCCAAGAAAATTATGTTGAAACAGAAATGTTAGATGATTATTCATAGTGAAAAAAACAGCAATAAACAAAACACAGTTATACGGTAAATCTTTGGCCTTTGTAGGTTTGGTATTTGCATTTTTGACCCTGAAGGCTCATGGCAAGGTCTAAAGCAGGAATTTGGGGCTTTTCAGTATGGCTGTATTTTTCTCTAGTAAATCTGAGGATATTTTTTGTGGAATTTTCATCCCCCACAGGGATGAAAATGAAGAAAATGTAAAGATATCCAAAACAATTTATATTTGTCTTAACTTTAAAATAATTTCTAAATTATTTTATTCTATATTTAAAGAATCATCAGGGGCCAAAAGGGAAGCTCTAACTTTTCAATTATGGGAGGAATAATATACCATAGAGTTATTGTGAATTTGTAAAAATCTCAGTTTTTCCCCCTTTGATATAAACATACACAGTATTTTCATTATATTATGGTAATACTTAATTTTTTATGTTTTTCACACAATTAAAAATTGTTACTGCTTAAGAGAGGCATGTCTGATATGGATGAATCCATAAGCATCCTTTATGTACACTGTCTTACTGAAGTGGTAGGATGGGCACAATGCATGTTTTCTTGCTATTATTCCTAATAATATTATCTAAAACCCCATTAACCAATTCTTTTAGGTGAAAAAGGTAAATGACCAAAATACGTGATTAGGAAACTTCTGTGTAAATTAAAGTAACTTTCTCATATATACCAGCACAAGTACCTATTCAGCTCAGTCTACTATCATTTCTATGTCTAAATCTTAAAATGTGAGTTTTGAATTTCAGAAAATTTACTTTTAGTCACTGTAGCATCTTGATCATCAATAAAATATTAGGGAACATTCAGTGCACTTAACTTACAAAGGTAGGGATAAACAATTATAATTTAGACAAAATTTTTATTAGAGTTTAATTAAAATAGATTTCTATGTAATATTTTATCAAGTACAACATCAGTCTCTATAGCAATCAAGGTAAGAATGATTGGCTTTTCTTAATCTCCTGGGTTTTTTTTGTTTGTTATCCTAGTTTATCACCACTATAGAAATAACTGAGAAAAAATAATTCCTCTTCATTCAGAAAGATAAGAAATGATCTCCTTTTGAAATATCAACCTTGGTATTGCCTAGTAAAAATGTGCATTTTCTAAGATTTAAAGACTGATTCTAAATATACGAGTTTCTAAAATTTCTAAAATTTAGTTGGATCATAAAAATTTGTTCGAGGAGAAACAGAGGGAAGAAGTTAATTGAACACTTGTTTACTGTCATAACCCATGTGGGTTCAAAGGCATGTTGGAATGTTAATAGTGAAAAAGGAGAGAAGAGTAAAGCTTAAAATAGGAGTGCAGTGGGGGTGAGGGCGAGATTAAAAAAGCAAACCAGGTTGTAGAGCTGCCTGGGAGGAAAGTGGCCTGCAGGCCAAGTCAGGAACCAAGCCTGAGTCCAGCTTGGCACTGTTGTCCCAGAAGTTCAACCTAGGGATAAAGGAGATGGGAGGAGAGGAGTCCAGAAGCAAGAATCTCCTAGAAAGTATGATGTTTGTAGTCACATAGGTCTTAAGACCATGAGTCAACAGATCCTTCTTTCTCAGAATCAAGATCCTAGCACTTGCCTTCATAATAACAGTTTATCATGGTCATGCTTCGCATTTATGTGAATTTCATAATCACAGCCACCTTATCGACGAGCACTGTTGTCTTCATTTTACAGATTACAAAAATATGAAAACATAAATATACAAGAAAGACATGGAGCGACCATTAGGGTGAGGAGCAAGCAAGGTTCACGCAGCTTGGCGAAGCCCCAGCTAGTGCAAAGAGTTCTGTCAGGCCTGGAGCAAGACTGAAATTCATACGTGTCGGGGGGTTCGTGGGGGGATGGAGGGAGCAAACACTAGACCACTAATTCCTGGCCCTTGCTCATGTGACGATCAGGAGTGTGGCCAACAAAGATGGTGGGTACAAGGGAGTTGTCAGGAATGCATTTGGCACTAGGGTGAGGTGGAGCAAGTAACTGCAGGCTTTGAGGGTGGCAGCCTGTGGGCAAGAAGCTTAAAGACATTGATGCTTATTGTAGCCAAAGCCATCTACATTTTCTTTAGGAAAATTAACAGCTTCCTATAAAGATACCAACAGTGGTCATAAAGTTTCCTTTCTAAATAGAGTAATGAGTGCTGGTTTTCATAGCAATAAAAATAAGTTATGCAGTGAACCTGATTTTTTCCTTAAGGGTTGTTAAATTGAAAAGAGTTGTAAGATCTATGACTTCTTTAAGTTCCTTTGTTTCCGCAGAAGCAGATGTCCGTGATCAAAAATTAACTAGTTACAATATAAGACTATGGTGTTTTTTTGATAATTGCAAATACATGCCATGTACAGGGCTAACTTTTTCCTTGACTAAAATTCAGATAAGCTTTCAAATTTGGCATGAAGTTTTCCAGCTGGGTATTTTGAGGACAGATCCCATTTGGCAGGCATAAAGACACTACATAAAGCCTCTCAAGTCCTTTGTGAGGGCTTTGCTACTTTACCACTGCGTTGCATTTGGACCTATTAACATAATTAATAAAAATAGGTGTGATAATTTCTCATCTATTTCCAATTATGCCCACTGAAATTTGACATGTCAGATACCAGCCAGTTATGATTGACTTTTAAAGGAGTTGAGGCTTTTTGGAATTCTTTGCAGAGTAAACATTTTATATTCATAGCATAAGGGCCAACAATTCTTTTTTCTAAACTCCAGAGCAGTGGTTTGCAAGGATTTCTTATGTGGTGCTGTCCTGTCTCCACTGCCAGTTCCCTATTAGTACCCCTTGAGGTACTCTGACCCCACTTGCTACCCCAACATGCCAAAAGCCCAAAATCTTCCTTGGTCATTCACCAGTAACTGTGAAAAAGCAGCCAGGGATGAAAAGAAAGGGTTTTGTATAGTTGAGCCTAAGACAGATCCATTCCTTTTCCTGCCAAATATTGTATATTATCCCTGCATTATATTATTTTTCTGAGAAATGTTCTATTCAGTGAAGCAATATTCTTCCGCCTTCAATTTCTGGGAGAGCGTGATTAAAATAATGTGCATATGTGTTGAAGGGCCGAGGACCGTATTGCGCAATATAGATGAAATAGTCATTGGTTTGTTTTATATCCTATGCATTTTTAATAAGCAAATTCCCATTTACAGGAATTAAATGTTCCAGGTATTGATTTCAGAGGGATAATATATAATATGAAAATAAAATTTGGTAACGTTATGTGATGATGTGTAATTCAAAATTGCTAGAACCCTGGAAAGAGAATTCCTGGTGAAATATTTCTGAAAATCAAATTCATTCCCTGAAGTGCATTATAATAAAATTGAAACAATGTTACATGATTTATAGACTTCTAATTCAAGTTTTTAAAGTGATTTACATGTCAAAAACAAAGAATTCTTTCTTTCCTTGCATCCAATCATGTATATATGCTGTACTGGCATTTAAAAGCTATGAAAGTAACATTATAAAGCAGATGCTCTCCCAAGTTTGCTCCAGTTTAAACTTCAGTTTTTAAATACTCATATAAATTATGTAAGTGGATATAGTTTAAATCCCAGGAACTCATGGATTTATGTGCAGATTATTTTAATACAGTTCTTGATCATTTCTCCCTCTAGAGAACAAACTCTGACCTGGTGTATTTGTACCAACCCTTTCAATGCGTTGGGAGCACAGTTAATTAATGGAGACCCATTACCAGGACTAAGGATGACTGGATGCCCTTAAAGCCAGACGTCATACAACTTAGCAGTTGATGGACCCAAGTTGCAGGAGTCAAGTCTCAGGAATCAAAAGGCCTTCTCTGATCACTGGACCACTCTCCTGTCCATGAGATCAGCAGAAAATATGCACTTGGACAGAGTGGGGGAACAACTTTCATGAATGCTCATGAATTTGATTTATGAAACTTTGACGTAATCTAAAGTGACCCAGGAGGAGCCTAGACCTTGGAAACTTGTGTTTTGTACATTTTTTCTCTTCAAGAGTTGGTATTGAAGGATTAAGATTATCTTAAGGTAAAAGCAGCAATATTTGAGTGTTGCAAAAAAGCTTTTGCCGTTAGAATAGATGGCAACTGTTGCCTGACTTCAAGTCATTCTAAGATGACACAAAATGATGCTACAAAGACCATGGAGCTTTTGCTAGAAAACAAACTTCTGGATACCTTTTCTGTAAGGTACTTCACTTTATTGAAAGCTGAGCTAAATTTGGAGTGCTTAGAATTGGGTCCAAGGACAGGTAGTTTTAGAATAAGAAATATTTAGAAACCGGAGGGCAAAGAAAGAACTCAGATTAGAACTACAGCAATATAAAATAAAGACTCCTATTGAAACCTGAAACACGACTCCTGACCTCTCAAAAGCACCCATACCTCGTTCTTTCCTCCTCTGAAAAGGTAACTCCAGAATTAGAAACTGGTAAATCAGTGGAATATAAAGTTTCTTTCTAGACCACCAACTATGGCAGCCTGTCAAAATATTTGAAATGTAATCATGTGGGTTTTATTTTTAACATCTTTTTGTCATAAAAATAATGGTTGCTTACTGAATAATGCTCAAACATTATGATAGTTCTAAAGCCTAAAGTGAAAAAATGAGGCATCATGATCACTTCCCAGAGTAACCTAGCCTTCCTGATCTCTTCTAAGCATATATAAACAAAATATTTATTTATATAAATAATATTATAGATATATATTTATGTAATTATGACACCTACTTTTAAAATACATAACAATATATTATTAATATTCAGGATGTGACTTTTAAAATTTTTGAAAGTTTGAGATGGAGTTGGAATTACATTAGACAAACAGACATTTGGTCTGTTTTTAAGCAAATGAACACCAATGGCTTTAATGAAAAAAGAAAGGGTGATAAATTTCATGCATTAAGACTAATTAATTCTTTTATCACATGTCTTAGAATACCAAATAATTTATTAAAGATCACAAGTAAGCTAATTTCTAGATAATTAAATAAGTTGATTTATTTGCCGCAAAAATGTGATTCTAAAAAATTCATAAAGGGGAGTGTAAGAAAGAGATGGGTCAAAGCAGCGATAGAAAGGGCATTTAAAAAACATTAATTTGATTATTACTACTAGAATGTACTAGGAGGAAGAGGAAGGGAGAGAGAGAGAGAGAGAGAGAGAGAGAGAGACTAGAATAGGCATGGTAAATTGAATTACTGGTTTAATTCTTTACTCTCCTATGGTAATGTTCTATGTCCACACTTTTGTCACTGCATCACAGTGGGAATAGTGTACCTTCTCACCATTTGACTCCTGACTTGACTAAGTGACTTGCTTCTGTCAATGGGATGTAGCCAATGTTATATCAGCAAAGACTTGAAATGAGCTCACAAGGTTGGTCTTGAGCTTCTGACATTTCCATGAGAACATATCCTTAGATACATAGAGCAGACCTTAACCTATCCTGTGGCCTGGAGCCAAGATCAGCTCTACTCAGCCTACATCAGCCAAACCCAGCCAACTCATACATGTTTGTTTTGTAAGTCACAGGGTGTTGGGGTGATTTGTTATGCAGCATAATTGTAGAAATACTTGATTTATTTTTAGCTACAACTGACCCAAGAAAAATTTGTCACAGCTTTGAGTTCTGAGGAACTCTTCTGTTGATGTGTGCTAAGCTATCCATCATGTTGGAAAAATTGGGAGAAAGGCGATCCAGGCCTGAGGCAGACTTTGCTAATGTCAAGGCCAGATTTGGGGAGGCTTAAGAGAGTAATCAGGATGACCTTTAGACTAAAAGCAGTCAAAAGATCCATGATAACAAGATAATTGGCAAAGCTTTGTCCTTAGTGAATGAGGTTAACCTCATAAAATAAAACTATTAATAAAACTAGAATCCAGTTGAATTTCTCATGCCTTTAAATCCAATACTGCAACAAGAGATATAACTACATAGAAAAGCCTTACATGCTCCAAAATGTTACTGGGTCTCTGCTTGCTTCAATCCTGCTTCCTTAATTGTGAGGTACCTTTTAGAAACTGAGGACCTGGAAGTCACACTGGGTTTCCGTCATCTAAAGTCACACTGTCCAATATGGTAGCTACTAATTACATGTGACTATTTAACTTTAAATATAAATTAATTAAAATTAAATAAAATTTAAAATTCAGTTCTTCAATTGTACTAGCCACATTTCAAATACTTAATAGTCACAGGTAGCCAGTGGCTACCATGTTGGATAGCACAGATATGGAACATTTCCATATCTTTTGACCAGCATGGGCAGCAGAAACCATCTATTAGTCAACTTCTCCTGCAATCAGGAGGCTTAAGCCATTTAGGATTGAGGCCAAAAATTTGTAATCCATCGTTTGAAAGAGAAAACCTTCAAAGGAAGGGGGTAATTATAAATTACAGGGCCTCCATATGGAAGGTACTTTAGCTGAAACATAAAGAATCAAAATATAGAAATTTTAGCTTCTGTCATTTTACTATTTTTTCTATCATTAAGCCAAGCTTAATGTTCCAGCTGGAGAAGTCAGAAATGAAGATATTGTGGCAAAGAAGGCAGAGAAGACCTTAATCCTTGTAAACAAAATCTTTGTAAGCTAAACTAAAATTATGTGGGATAATATACCTTGAGTAATTAAAATTTCTAAAGGTTATCTAATTCTTGATTCTGTTCATTATGAGAATGAGCCTGATATATATACTTCAGAGTTCAATTAGGTCTTGATTTGCTACACTCCATTTGCATAAGGGACTGAGGAGCTTCCTAAAGAAATAGGAATCATAGCATCATAAAAGAAGAGGGAGTCAGGCATGATGAGCTAATCTAGTGATGTGGCTTTAGAGGTGAGGTAGGAGTAGCAATTTTAAGGCCAACATAGTTTCTGTGCCTCAGATTGTATTCCGACCTGGCCCTTATGGTTTTGCATCCAAGCTTAAAGAGAAGCAACTAAAATCCAAGTAAGAACAAAGAGACAGTGCCATCTAAACAAAAACTCTTTACAACAGCAGGACATAATCCACACTACTTGAGCATTCCTTACTAGTGTCACACCCAAAGCAAAGAGACAGAGAGCTGCCATTCCTCTTTAGGTTAGAGCCTACTATGAGTATTTGGCTCCCTAGCAGGAATAACAAGCCTTTCATTATTGAAAAGACACAGCTGTGCTCAGAAACAAGCATTGGAAGACAAGAAGAATAAAATTGCATGTATCAAGTGATAAATAGAAAGCTCATTTTTAAACACATGCGGAACATCCACCGTGATCTCCCAGAAATGAATTTGGGGCATAAGGGGCTAAGATTTCACATAAGCAATTATGGCAGATTGCTTTTTCCAAAGATGGCCTTGGTAATATATCTCATCTTATATCCTCTACTAGAAACTTACCACTCGCCCACAAAGAGGTGAATCTATGTCCCCTCCCCTATAGGCCAACAGAGTGTAGCAGAAGTGAACCATTTTACTTCCAAGGCTAGGTCATAAAAAATGCCATGCACCACAGCCTTGCTCTTTTCCCTTATTCTTTTGGGATGTAAATTAGTAGTTATATTGGTTCATGGCCTCAAGACATGAGCCAAGGTATCCCAACCATTGAGACTGAAATGAAATTGGTGCAAACACCACCCTGTGTAATAGCGAGGGGTTCACATTCTTTTCATTCTTGCCAAGAATTCTGTTGGGGGAGAGGCCAGGTTACAATGTTCACAATTGCCTTTATTTTCACACTTCCTCTTCTCCTAAATTAGTGAAGTTTATGAATTATCGCACCATCCCACACAGAATGTCCCTGATCTGTACTAAATCTCACTTAGATGTAATATCCCTCCTTGCCTTGATTGCCACGAAATAGCAAATCAAATCAGACCAAACATAAAAACTAAAATGTCCGAACAGATTTTACTAAAAATGTGAGGAGATGTGGGTGGGGGTGTATCACAAGAGAACTTAAAGTTATTATTTAGATATTCTGGTTGAATTCCAGTTCTGCCAACTCAGGCCAGCCTCCCTCGGTGGCTCAGCTATCTCTTCTGGAGCAAAACTAGAGAAAATGGAATCATCCTGTTGCTTCATGCAGAATGAATCAGTTATCGCCAACCTCTTCTCCCAACCCCCAAGCTCAGCTCCAGCCTTCCCATTATATTCACAAATGTACCCCATTCTTCATTTTTCCATTCCTTACCAGTGTCTGCAAGAGGAAGAGAAAAGCACAGAAATTCATTTCCAGACTAGTGTAAATAATACACAACCTTCCCCCTCCCTGCTTTGGAAGGTAGAAAAGGTTACCATTTTTGTTGAATTCTGTGAATTCAGGGATCTGGGGATCTTAGGATAAATGTTTCCCCCCCCCACCCTTTTTTTTCCCCCGCTCCTGCCCACCTTGTGCTCTGCTGACCTAGAGACCAAGAAGCAGACAAAGCAGGCAGACTGAAGGGGCTGCTAATCAACACTACAATGTACCTGGTAATGTGGGCCTGAGAAACAAAAGGAAAGGTTCTTGCCAGGAGCTGGCCTTGGCACAAAGCTGCTTGGTGCCAAAACCAGGAAGGATAACAAGCCCAGATGTAACCCAGAGTCTGCAGGACCACTTCAGAGTGTCCAAGGAAAATTAAAACTCATAACCAGATAATACATTCTGAACTGTGTGCCCTGTGGACTTCTGCTGAATTCTGGATGAGGTGAGAAAGGGAGGAAAAGAAAGGTGACCAGGGAAAAAGAAAAACTCCTACCAAAGTCATAGGTATCTTTTTAAAATCTAGAATTAAGTGTAGGAATGAAACAAAAGCACCTGAAGTGTCTTTATTACTGTAACTTACATATTGTGTCTGGTTTATAACCTCAGGATGCCTGGAATAGAGCCAGTGGGGTTTTAATATTAGAAGCAATCTTAGAGAACATCTCCGCTAAAACTTCTTATTTTACAGACAAGGAAACTGTTTAGCAGTGAAAGTCCTGGTTATGCTCCACCTAGGGGATGGTGAAACTTCCGGAGGAGCTTCTGTTAAGAGCTTGCCTTGGGCTGCCCTGTAGAATTGGCTGTGCTTCTCGGTGTTGTCTGTGTACTCCACAGTGGACTGCAGATCGACTTCCTGGGTTATTAATGTCTAAAATAAAATGCATATACCTAATGCAATCCAGATAGCACTTCACTGGGATCTCATCACATGCAGCTCTGTTTTCCATTAGTTCTGGAAAGTTGCAAATATTTTTGGTGATTTTTTTCTTCTAACATGATCACCCATTCCTCTCCCTTTTACCTCATCAAATCAATCAGCAAGGCCTGCTGAATCTGCCTGTAAAATAAACTACCAATCCATCTACTCCTCTCCACCTCTGCAGGAGTCAGCCACCCTAGCTCAAGATGCAGTAGACTCCTAGCTGCTATCCTTGCTTCCATCTTGTCTCCCACAATGACAGGAGCCTTCTAAGTGCAAATCAAATTGTAGCACCTTTTTTTAGAGCTCTCAACAGTTTCCCAGTGCACTTTAATACCCAAATGCCTCACCCAGCGTACAAGACCCTGCATGAGGGAAGCGGGTGTGGCTCAGTGGATAGAGCCCCCGTTTACCATATGGGAGGCCCGGGTTCGAGGCCCGAGGTCTCCTTGTGAGGGCACGCCGGCCTGAGCGGTGCGGTGGGCTGATGCAGAAACCTCACGGCAGGAAGCGGGTGTGGCGCAATGGATAGAGCACCTGTTTACCATATGAGAGGCCCCAGGTTCGCTTCCCGGGGCCTCCTTGTGAGGGCAGGCCGGCTCGCGCGCCAGCCGTGGGCTGATGCGGCAAGACCTCACAGCAAGGGGGAGATAAGCAGACACAGAGAAGACACGCAGCGAATGGAAACAGCAGCACAAGCAGCAAAGGGGGGAAGAAAAAAATAAAATAAATCTTTAAAAAAAAAAAAAGATCCTGCATGATCTGGCTCTGTCTCCTTCATTAAACTGATGACTTACCCTTCTTCTACTTGGTGGCTCCAACCACACTGGCCTTTGTTCTCGTTCTTGAATTCCCAACTTTCATTCTCCCTTACAGCCTTAGTGCTCTGTTTCTTCTGCCTGGAATGCTCTTCCACCAAAGCCTCCCATATCTAATTACTTCTTGTCAATCAGATCTCCACTTATATGTCACCTCAAAGATGCCTTCCCTGACCACCCGGTCTAAACAAGACCCTTAGTCATACTCTGCCATTCGCTCTGTTTTAATTTCATGGTAGCATTTGATATTTTCGTGTTTTTTTTTTATCTCTCAGTTTTGTTTATCATTGTAATCTCTAGTTCAATGTCTGGCAATAATAGATATTCAATAAATGTTCATGGAGTGAATGAATGAATGAATGGCAGTACAGGTAGAAAAGGTGTACATGAAGGTCTTTTAGTCACTGAAGGAGCTCACAGACTGACAAGTGTGTGTAAGAGGGAATTGGAGCCCTAAATAGTATTTTGATTTAAAGTCTAAAATAAATCACTCAGTATTTTTTCCTAAGTCTAAACATGCTAAAGCAATTACCGAGTGGTAAGAAATTTTACCCCTGGCATTTCTAGATAAGTAGCCTAAATCTTGTAAATAAAAATAATAATAAAAAATTCACCGTTTCCTTGGATATGTTCAATTTATTTTTTATGTTTTGGGGTTTCATCCCTGACTTCTTTTAAGACCTTACTTCTTCATCCCTTACTTCTTTTAAGCCCTTTAGAAGCATTCCTTTCTGCATGCCTTTTCAATTGTAGGTTGATTCCCAACTTTAAATTCAAATTGTTAATAATGGGGCCTTGGGAAAACAGAAAGTGATGAAGGAAATAGGGTCCTCAACTTGACCTGCTGTTTGTGTTTTCAAGAAAGCCTCAAAATATGCTGCAGGATAAAATAGCCATGATACCTACCAGATGGTTCCCAGAGCTCAAACACCTGTGAGTAGTATTGAAGAAGAAAGGAGACTAAAAATAATGTGGAATCCAGTGAGTCCACCTGCCCACACACTCAGAGCTTCCCAACAGCCATAGACATAGGTAGCCTTGGAGAAAGCAAAACCCAGCTCTTCCCCTGAGATGCCTGAACCTCACCTTGGCTCGTGCTTGAATTAATGTGCCTTTATTCCTGTCTTGTGGGTTTTGCTGTTGTCGTTTGTTTGTTTGTGTTTTGTTTTAACCTGTAGGTACCTTGTTCATTAGCCAATTTGGACTAAATCTTTAGCAAATTGTATTACTCTTTACTTACGTAGGAGAACTTGGACTTGAAACAAGGTTCTTCTCCTTTTTTTCTCCTTCCAGGTCCTACTGTGGATTCTATTCCCCATACTTTTCTCTAAGCCATGATTACCTGGGGCTGCGGCCTGGAATGAGAGGTGGTCGCCACTTCAAACTCCAGGAAAACGTGTTGCTTCCTATTGGGAGTGACCTCATCTTTAATAGCAGAGATTTATGAAAACAATGTGTTCAAATTAAAGTTTATTTAAATAGCCACAGTGATTAGTTTCTCTGCTGTCAATAGAAAAAAAAAATACCGTATCAAGGGATTAATTCAGTGTCCATTTTCAATAGGGAATGATCATTTGAGAATAGTAGATGATGTCGTTGGAACAGGATGCTCCACAAATTTTGCAGTTGTACACAAGGCAGTGGTCCCTTCTGAGCAGAGTAAACAAATGACTATGTGCATCCCAAAACTTGTCACTATGCTTACTACTAAAGAAACACAGTATCCATTAACAAATTTGTGTGCCCACTTCCAAACTCTAGAATCAAATTAATGTACAGCTTACTAACTTACTACAAGTATATCGATAACTATATCGCAAGAGCATGTATAATTTCCAAAAATAAATGTAAATAGGGGGTTATGAAAGTTTTCTTGGAACTGAGAGTTTAAAAAGTGAATTAAATCATTGTAATTAATGTTTATCATAAGATTATATGACAATATTATAGGATGTTTGAAAAATAGATGGAAAGACACACATAATTCCACCTTCATAACAACTTATTATCTGTTTGTATGTATGTCTTCAAGTATGTTTCCATATGTATAATATTTTACATAGTGATAATCATATGGTATATACACTTGGTATTGAACTTTTTAACTTATACTATTCTCTTTTGTTGCCACCCCTGTCTTTATAATTACCACTTTTTGGTTGCAACATAATATTCCACTATTATTTGCTATTTAAGTTTGTTTCAATATGAGAAATTATACTGAAAGTTGACGTCATTACAGGTAAAAATTCCACCTCTTCTTTGGTTTCTTTCATTAGGATAAATTTACAAAAATGAGATGATCAGATCTATGAATCTGAACATTTTCATGACAAGTTTTTTTTTTCTTCTCTTTTTTTACAAAGGCATTATTCTAATTAATCATTTTCCAACCAGACGTGAGTGTTCCAGAGTCACCTCACCCTCACCAGCAAAGGGACATCCATCTAGCCATCTAACTTTCTTTTCACTTTACTAGGTAAAAAAGGTGGTATTTTATTCATGCTTCCATTTTCATTTCTTTGATTACCAATGAGATCATTTTAACACATACTTAATAATTCTATTTTGTCCTTTTTGAACAGTCTACCACAGTTTTTAGATGAATTTGTCCAATTGTGGAGAGGACTTTTCAACAGAAAATCTTGGCTGGTGAAGGCACAAATGCATAAATTCAGAGTGTGTCAACTTGTTTGGATTGTAGAGTGCACAAGGGGAGAGCAGAAAACAAAGATATGAATCAGCTGTACTCATAATCACAGAAAAAAAATATGTCCTCAACAAGACCTAAGTATTCTTTTCTTGAAAGAATTATGTCGGTTGTGGATTAAAAGTTCTTAAATAGGATTCATCCAAATTGGTTCATAAACAAAAAAGGGTGATAAATCCCCAGTTTCCTCTCTTCCTTGTGACTCATAAAGCAATTAAATATGTTCTTTGTTTTCAAAGATAAAGGTGTTATAGAAATGTTAATGCCTTTGTGCAGTGCATATGGTGAATGGAGTTTTAACAAATGTTGTTTTAGAATGTCAATGTTAGTTTTTGTAATGGCTGAAGTTTAAGTATGAGGGATAGGTTAACAGTTTAACAATGTAAACTAAATTATGTAAGATGTTTAATCAATGTGTCATCCCAATAGTAGATTTATTGTCAATATTCAAAGCAACTTAAAAATAGCATTAGTTATTATAGCAGTCAAGTTCAAATAAAAGAATGCCATTTTCAGTGTTTCCAACAAAGTGCTATATAACCCCTACTCCTATTAAGAGAGTGCCTTTGAAATTATTCCAGGTACTATGACTATAATTTGCTTTGATTTTATTTATTTTCTACATTTTTGTGTCATATATGTGTTCATGTGTATGAATATGTGTTTGCATATCTGTGTCTATAGGTTTTTGGATTCTTAAATGGCATTTAAATGTTTTGCTACTTTCTTAATTGTGTCGAGTAATATAATGTTTGATGTATAGGCAATTTCAGTGAATTTGTTCTTGAAGTGTTGTAACAGTAATAATAAATACTAAATGAGTACAAATACTTTTCTTGTGCTCCAGATTGCATAATATAAGCTTGTCAATACTATAGGAAATAGGATTTCATTTCTATAATTGCCATCAATTATATAACAAAATCCTAGTGTCAATCTCACACATACAGAGGAAAAAATTATTCATCACCCAATACAGCTGCTTTGTTTGAGAGCCTTGATTCTTTGTTTACCACAGCACTGGGGGATAAAGGAAATGAGAACATATAAGAAGTTGGCCTGGTGACAGTTTCCTTGGTTAATGAGAAGAAATAGTCACTGCCTTAGAGTAAAATGAGTTGTACTTCTGCTCTTGATTTGCCCAATGATGTAGCTATTGAAACAACAGTGTTATTGAAATTCATGCATGAAAAACAACAATGGTAATGTGTGTCGAAAAACTCTAACCCCTATTTCCTTTTTCTATCCCATATTATTTTTTAAATGTGATTTTTTTTGATAGTGGATTTTCTTGACAATGCAACTGTGGAGATATGGAAGGACAGGCCATATTTGATGAAAATGGTACTTGTTTTATCTCAATATTTGCTTGTTTTATGGTAACATTGGCTTTTGTTTTCGTTTTGTGGCTTTGTATTGGTTATTAATTTAGGAACTTGTCTGGTCTTTGCTGATAGAGGGCTGGCTGAAGTGTTTGGATGGAAGTTAAACATTCAATCAGTTATCTGACTTCTTCAACTACATCGTGCCTAACATCTGGATTTGAAATTGTTCTCGATTTTCCTTCAAATGGTTATTAATATTTCCAAACTTAGTCACTACCAAAGAAAGCTGCTTACATTAAAATACCAGGGTCATACAATTTGCAAGGCATCCATAATTTGACCCCAGCTGGGGAGCTCAGCAAACAGAAGGCTGCTAAGCACCTGCATGGTCCCAAGGGAGGGTCCCAGGGACACTCCCTCACCAGCCAAGATTTTCTGTTGAAAAGTCCTCTCCACAATTGGACAAATTCATCTAAAAACTGTGGTAGACTGTTCAAAAAGGACAAAATAGAAAAAAAAAAAAAAAAAA